>WNWK01003706.1:155000-158816 GCA_009830355.1 Cherax destructor
CTAAGAGATACATAGTGCTAGCTGAGAGATACATAGAGCTAGCTGAGAGATACATAGTACTAGCTGAGAGATACATAGTACTAGCTGAGAGATACATAGTGCTAGCTGAGAGATACATAGTACTAGCTGAGAGATACATAGTACTAGCTGAGAGATACATAGTGCTAGCTGAGAGATACATATTGCTAGCTGAGAAATACATAGTGCTAGCTGAGAGATACATAGTACTAGCTGAGAAATACATAGTACTAGCGGAGAGATACATAATGCTAGCTGAGAGATACATAGTACTAGCTGAGAGATACATAGTGCTAGCTGAGAGATACATAGTACTAGCTGAGAGATACATAGTACTAGCTGAGAAATACATAGTACTAGCTGAGAGATACATAATGCTATCTGAGAGATACATAATTTGTGGTTCAAATGTGTCACGTGTCATCACACACATAACCACTTTCCTGGACATCATCCCAGGCAGCTTTTAGAGAAGTTAGTACCTGGTAACTAGGATGAGTGAACCATCCTAGTACAAGGGGGATGGGAGGTTGCTGACTAGGTGCTGGGGCCCTCTGATGTGTCAGAGTGAGGGTGGTCGACTAGGGGTGAGGCTTACTAGCTTCTAGGTACAGCCCATTCCGGCAGACTCTCACCCACCCCTGGCTGGCTAGCACCCTGCTAGATCTGTCGTGTGAGTGTACTAGAACTGTGCTGGTTAGCTGTGTTCTCGTGTTCTCTTTCAACGTATATTCGTTATTAGGTTTCTACTACTACTACTACTACAAATAATAATAATACGGCTAGTCATCCCCTGCTGTGAGTGCCTCTCACACCAGAAACTTTCTACATATCTCTACTTTACACTTGATACATGTCTCGACCCATAAATCCCTTGCAGTACTGTGTGTGTGTGTGTGAACTCACTTAATTGTGGTTGCAGGGGTCGAGTCATAGCTCCTGGCCCCTCCTCTTCACTGGTCGCTGTGTGTGTGGAAAAAAATGTACTACTCTCTCTTACTTTGCCTCTGTTCACTCTTGTTCACTCTTGTTCACTCTTGTTTAGTGGGTTATTGACACAGTGACCTTCACTCCCATTAATGCAGTCAGCGTGTGTATTTTGGTGCTGTTGCTCTTGTTGCTCTTGTTGCTGCTGTTGTTGTTGCTGTTGTTGTTGTTGTTGCTGTTGTTGCAGGCCCCTCTGATGAATAGGGGACAATATTAAAGGTCCTTTTTGGCACTATCTAAAAACAACTTTTTTTCCCAAAGAAAGGAACAATGTGACGGGAAATGCTTTAAAGCAAATGCTTTATTAACGACCCTCTCTCATAGAGCAAACGCGTCCACATGGGACATTTACCAATGTCAAAAAACATAGATATATCTTTCACTTATTTTTTTTAGCTATTGGCTCTAACACAAACCCACAAAAGCAGCTGTTAACGCTGTTGTTGTAGACTGTTGTTGTATACTGCTGTTGTAGACTGTTGTTGTAGACTGTTGTTGTAGACTGTTGTTGCAGACTGTTATTGCAGACTGTTGTTGTAGGCTGTTGTTATAGACTGTTGTTGTAGACTGTTGTTGTAGACTGTTGCTGTAGGCTGTTGTTGTAGGCTGTTGTTGCAGACTGTTGTTGTAGGCTATTGTTGCAGACTGTTGTTGTAGACTGTTGTTGTAGGCTGTTGTTGCAGACTGTTGTTGTAGACTGTTGTTGTAGACTGTTGTTGTAGGCTGTTGTTGTAGGCTGTTGTTATAGACTGTTGTTGTAGGCTGTTGTTATAGACTGTTGTTGCAGACTGTTGTTGTAGACTGTTGTTGTAGACTGTTGTTGTAGGCTGTTGTTGTAGACTGTTATTGCAGACTGTTGTTGTAGGCTGTTGTTATAGACTGTTGTTGTAGACTGTTGTTGTAGGCTCTTGTTGTAGGCTGTTGATGTAGACTGTTGCTGTAGACTGTTGTTGTAGACTGTTGTTGTAGACGGTTGTTGTAGACTGCTGTTGTACTGTTGTTGTAGACTGCTGTTGTAGACTGTTGTTGTAGGCTGTTGTTGCAGACTGTTGCTGTAGACTGTTGTTGTAGACTGTTATTGTAGACTGTTGTTGCTCCCAAACTAAGTTGGTATTGAATTTGACTGATATTGATCAAGAACTAGAAATGATGGATTTATTTTAGATGAATTTAGATTTAGAAAGGACGTAGGAAAGTTGTGATTTTAGAGTCTTGGACGAGTGGAACAATCTACTGAATAGACGCTAACACTTTACGTACCTTTAAAACACGTATATATATATATATATATATATATATATATATATATATATATATATATATATATATATATATAGTGTTGGTAGACAGCAACCACCCAGGAGGTACTACTCGTCCTGCCAGGTGACTGTGAAACAGAAACCTGAAACTGTTTTACATGATGGTAGGATTGCTGGTGTCTTTTTTCTGTCTCATAAACACGCTGGATAACAGGTATATCTAGCTACTTCTACTTACACTTTAGGTCACACTACACTGGCATACACATGCATATATATACATACACACATCTAGGTTTTTCTTCTTTTCTTAATAGCTCTTGTTCCTTTTATTTTCTCTATTGTCCATGGGGAAGTGGAAAAGAATCTTCCTCCGTAAGCCATGCGTGTCGTATGAGGCGACTAAGATGCCGGGAGCAATGGGCTAGTAACCCTTCTCCTGTACAAATCTACTAAAAACGAGAAGACGAAAAACTTTATAAAATTGGGTTGTCTGAATGTGCGTGGATGTAGTGCGGATGATAAGAAAGAGATGATTGCCGATGTTATGAATGAAAAGAAGTTGGATGTCCTGGCCCTAAGCGAAACAAAGCTGAAGGGGTAGGCGAGTTTCAGTGGGGAGAAATAAATGGGATTAAGTCAGGAGTATCTGAGAGAGTTAGAGCTAAGGAAGGGTAGCAATAATGTTGAAGGATCAGTTATGGAAGGAAAAGAGGGAATATAAATGTGTAAATTCAAGGATTATGTGGATTAAAATAAGGGTCGGATGCGAAAAGTGGGTCATAATAAGCGTGTATGCACCTGGAGAAGAGAGGAGTGTAGAGGAGAGAGAGAGATTTGGGAGATGTTAAGCGAATGTATAGGAACTTTTGAACCAAATGAGAGAGTAATTGTGGTAGGGGACCTAAATGCTAAAGTGGGAGAAACATGCAGAGAGGGTGTAGTAGGTAAGTTTGGGGTGCCAGGTGTAAATGATAATGGAGCCCTTGATTGAACTTTGTATAGAAAGGGGTTTAGTTATAGGTAATACATATTTTAAGAAAAAGAGGATAAATAAGTATACAAGATATGATGTAGGGCGTAATGACAGTAGTTTGTTGGACTATGTATTGATAGATAAAAGACTGTTGAGTAGACTTCAGGATGTACATGTTTATAGAGGGGCTACAGATATATCAGATCACTTTTTAGTTATAGCTACAGTGGGAGTAAAAGGTAGATGGGATACAAGGAAAATAGAATCAGTAAGTAAAAGAGAGGTGAAGGTTTATAAACTAAAGAGGAGGCTGTGGTGCACCTGAGAAGAGAGGGAGTGTAGAGGAGAGAGAGAGATTTGGGAGATGTTAAGGGAATGGTTAGGAACTTTGAACTAAATGAGAGAGAAAGAGTAATTGTGGTAGGGGACCTAAATGCTAAAGTGGGAGAAACATGCAGAGAGGGTGCAGAGGTGCCTAGTGCCAGGCAATGATAATGGAGCCCTTGATTGAACTTTGTATAGAAAGGGGTTTAGTTATAGGTAATACATATTTAAGAAAAAGAGGATAACAAGTAT
>WNWK01003707.1:0-75728 GCA_009830355.1 Cherax destructor
ACATGGTTCACTGGCAAACAACATGCAGTGGTTCATCTTGGCAGACAGCATGCAGTGGTTCATCCTGGCAAACAACATGCAGTGGTTCATCCTGGCAGACAGCATGCGGTGGTTCATCCTGGCAGACAACATGCAGTGGTTCATACTGGCAGACAACATGCAGTGGTTCATACTGGCAAACAACATGCAGTGGTTCATCTTGGCAGACAGCATGCAGTGGTTCATCCTGGCAAACAACATGCAGTGGTTCATCCTGGCAGACAGCATGCGGTGGTTCATCCTGGCAGACAACATGCAGTGGTTCATACTGGCAGACAACATGCAGTGGTTCATACTGGCAAACAACATGCAGTGGTTCATCTTGGCAGACAGCATGCAGTGGTTCATCCTGGCAGGTGAGGTTGGCTGAATATGGTTATAATTATAACCCTAATTTTTAAGGAGGTGGAGTATACCTGGAGATGGTTTCAGGGGTCAACGCCCCTGATCCCCCAGTCTGAAACCAGGAGTGGTAAGCCTATAGAAGGCCTCAGTCAGATGACCAGAAGCTCCAACTACTAGTCATCATATGACTAAGAGCTGAATCAGGAAACACGTTGTCCTGTTTCCTGACCAACTCACCAACTCACCTCCCGGGTCAGAGAGTCTAGCTCCTGGGACCATTACTTTATTTACTGTTGCATGCAAAGAGTATGTAACCTTTATTCGGAGCATGTTAACACCCCCAAATAGGCTCCCTCCAACCAGCGAACCATCGTTAAGGGTTTGGTGATGAGGGCCCCATCATCAAATCAACGACTCGGTTCAGCCACTAAAATGGAGTTTAACAATGACAAAGGTGACGTGGTTACCACTCGCAGTTTGTCATTGGAATTCCTGCATAGAGTTGGTTGTGGAAAGTTGTCTGTCTTTTGGCTGCTGCTTAGCCTAGACAACTGTGGCGTGCACTAAACACTACTCCTTTGTATATAGTTACATAGGTGTAAATATCACTTTGTTATACTTGGTGAAGGAAAAGACAAAAGTCTTATATAATCACAATTACTTGGTGAAGGAAAAGATAAAAGTTTGGAATTAATCTAGCTGATTTTTGAAGAAATACAATTTCAATACATCTTCTACTGTGTTTCTTTGCTCCAAGTTTTCCTTTACACTCAGGTTACAGGCCATTGAACCTGAGGTTGTAATATGGGTAGCCTGTCCTGGAGCTGAATTTGGAGACTTGAGCAGGAGTTGAGCCTAGAGTTGAAGTTCGGCAAGAGCTAGTCTTGTATCTAGATAGCTTGTTATCTGGCATTGCTTACGCTTTGCCAACGCTTCACGAATTTTTGTTCTTCATTTTTGCTTTTCGCTTCTGCTATGGTCAGCCTGCTATGGGAGTATTCTGCAATTTGGTTTGTTATTGTGTATCAGCCTTGCTATTGTGTGGGGCATATTGGCTTTGCTATTGAGTGTCAGCTCTGCTTATCGTATGAGTATACTGCAATTCGTACCGTGATAGACCCTACAGCGTGTTAAAGTTGGGTTAATGCCACCTATTCGAGTCAGACGGTTAGTGTCTGAGTTAACTCTGCTAAAGTTGCCCAAACTATCTCTACAGCTTGTTGGCGTATCGCTCTTCTATTGGTGTTGAATACCAGCGTACCCTTACTGCTGCTCAGCTGCGTGATATTATAAGGAGTAAAATACAAACTGAAACTATGGCATATCAGTCTCAATGTTTCTCCCTCTACAGGAGCTGTTAATCGTAGGTCACCATTGAGGTTTCTACAAAAAGGGAGAGACAAAACTCCTGAAAAACCAGCAAGTCACAGGTGTGGGGTTATCAACAGGCGAGTCTGGTTCACTGGGCTTGAACTAGCTAGACTCACTCTTGAACAAACTAAAGAACAGCGTGCATTTGCTAAGGAGGAGTTTGATAGAGAGAAGGAGAGGAGACAATTCCATCAGACTGTAGATGACTTCAATTTGCAAAGGGCAGTACAGTTTGTTCCTCGTTTTGTTGAAGCAGAGCCTGAACAGTTTTTCGAAGCATTTGAAAACCAGGCCGAGCTTTAGGGTGGCCTGAGGTTCATTGGGCGTCACTGGTATACTGGTTGTTTGGTAAGGCACAAGAATTTACTTCTAGCCTGGGAAATGCTGATTTTGGTAACTATCGTATTGTGAAAAACCCCTGTTCTTGGGGCTTATCAATGGGATTCCTGCCAAGCATAGGAAAGAATTCAAACTCGGCAGAAGGCAAATTGGGTCGTCTGCTGTTGATTTTGTCAGACAGAGACCAGGGCTTTTACAAAGTGGTACAAGGCAAGTGGTGTCGCTGATTTTGAAAATTTGGGAGCAGCTCATCTTGGTGGACAACCTGCTGGAGTCTGTTAGTCCAGAGGTTCGAGTGTTTCACAAGATCTTTCCTTGCCTAGGCATTGGAAGCAAGCCAGGTTGGCTGATACTTTTGAAACCCAACCGCCCTTGTCCGAGCGGTCTTATCTCTTTCCTCAACAGCCTGGTATGAGCAGAGATCGTCAAAGAAAATTCCTGAGTGGAGAAATAAAGGTCAAGATGAAGGTGAATCGTCAGCAGTCAACTAAAACACCTGGTGAGCAGCGTTACTTCACTCCTAGTCAACCCGGTGAGCAACATCAAATTACCCAACGAGATGTGAAGCGGCAGTATCCAGAGTGGCGTAAGCCACAAAATCAACGAAGTGCCAAAGTAAAAGCTGAGATGGTATGTTATAACTGTGGCAAGCCTGGCCACATCAGACCCAATTGTCCAAGTAAACCCCAACCATTTGGGAAAATCTCTAATATCCCTAATAATATGTCCCAGGAATAAGTAGAGAAGGGGATGGCCCTTACTATAGCTCTTGTTACATATCCCTTCAGGAACATTCAGAGAAAAAGGAAGTTAAAACCTTTAGGGATACTGGAGCATATTGCTCACTTATAAGAGAGGGAGTACTACCCCTTTCTGATCAAACCTCTTGCAATCCTCAGTTCTGTTAGAAGCTTTTGGAGGAACAGTATTTTCTGTCCCTTTACATCAAATCTATGTGCAGAGTAAATACTACACTGGGTATTTGACTGTTGGTGTCTCGGAGGGATTTCCTATGAAGGATGCAATGCTATTACTGGGTAATAACATAGTCTACTAAATGTATAGAACCCATAATGGTTAATTCTTCCCCGATGTTGGCCATAACTCTGGCACAATCCGTGATGTCTGATAAGAATGTTAACTCGTCCTTGGACGACTCTGATCTCGGACTAAACAATTTGTTTTGCGAGGAAAACTGGCCAGAGCCTCGTAAATTTAGTGAACAGCCCCAGATCAAGCCTTCCTATTCCAGGGTTGCAGGATTGCCAGATGTCTCAGTTTCCATGCCTGAGGGACTGTCCTTTCGGGAGGAACAACGGGAAAAACTCCTCACTAAACTCTGCTTTTGAGGCAGCTATGGGTAAATCCACTTCGGGTCACCCGGTCAAATATCTCTTAAAAAATAATTACTTAGTCTGCACTGAAACTGGTAAGGAGGTGGAGGGAAAACAACAAACAGATAAGTTAGTGGTTCCCAGAAAGTTTAGGTCTCAGATACTAAATATAGCCCATAATTCTTCTTTAGGAGGCCATTTGGGAATTACCAAAACTCAATACCGAATAACAAAAGAATTCTTTGGCAAAGTTAAGGCAAGATGTAAAGAATCATATTCGCTGTTGTCCAGAATGTCAGCAGTAGGGAAACCTGACACCCCATTAAACCTGCACCTCTCCATCCCATTCCTGTTAATGGAGACCTTTCAGAATTGATAATAGATTGTGTAGGTCCACTACCTAAAGCTAAGTCTGGAAATCAGTACTTATTCACAATCATGGATAGAGTAACTAGATACCCAGAAGCAGTTCCCATGCGCAGTATTAACACTAAAGCAATCCTTAAAGCTTTAACTAAGTTTATCTCTTGCTTTGGAATTCCTAAAACTATTCAAAGTGATCAAGCTACTAACTTCACTGCCAAAGCATTTAGGGAAGCATTAACTAAGCTAGGAATAGTTCATAACCTATCCACTGCCTATCATCCTCAGTCCCAATGCCCTTGAAAGATTCCATCAGACGTTAAAAACAATGATGAGAACATTCTGCTTGCATTTTCCTACAGACTGGGATGAATCACTTCCTCTGTTGCTATTCGCAATGAGAGAAACTGTGCAAGAGTCTACAGGGTACAGTCCTTTTGAGCTGATATTTGGGCACAATGTACGAGGTCCTCTACGTGTGCTCAAAGAAGGATGGATGGGAGAAGACGCCTCCACAACCAGCTACAACCCTTCTTCAAGGTTGCAGGTAGCACGTCAGTTGGCTAAGGCTAACTTGAAGGCAGCTCAGAATATGATGAAACAGAGGTATGACAGAAACTCAAAATTTCGCTCCTTCCATCCAGGAGATAAGGTGTTGGTACAGGAGCCTATACCTGGCCACACCTTGAAAGCTAGATTTACGGGACCAATGCAAATCAGTAAATTATCTGATGTAAATTATGTGGTATCTCCCTTGACAAGACCTCAAAAAGCAAAACTTACCACATTAATCAAATTAAAGCTTTTAATACACCAGATAAAGTTCCAGTAATGACTGTCCTCTGCCTCTGATGACCCTGACTTTGCACTCTGAGATTAATGTAAAGCTTCCAAATTCGGTCCTCCTCAAGACCCTAAACCTTTAATGTTGGGTTTGACCAAGTCTCAAGTACTAATTTAACTGCGCTCCTACAGTTTATCCTGACATTTTTCGATGTCCGAAAAAATGTACATTAGGATATCATGATGTAGATGTTGGAAACTCTAAACCTATTAAACTCTCCCCTTACAGAGCTAATCCTGAAAAACAGAAGCTACTTCAACAGGAGGTAGAATTTCTGTTAGAGCATGGGTTAGTGGAGGAGTCATCTAGTCCGTGGGCTTCACCGTGCATCCTTGTTAACAAAGCTGATGGAGGGTTCCGAATGTGCACAGATTACCGTAAGGTGAATGAGGTCACAATTGCAGATGCCTATCCTCTGCCACGTTTGGATGATGTAATCGACTTTGTGGGTAAGGCTACTTTTGTATCCAAATTGGACCTCCTTAAAGGTTACTATCAAGTACCTTTAACAGATAAGGCGAAGGAAATCTCTGCTCTTCGTAATTCCAGGAGGTCATTATCAGTATACAGTGACCCCCTTCGAATGAAAAACTCTCCTGCATCATTCCAGAGACTTATCCATCAGGCTATTAAAGGACTTGAAGGCACGGCAGCTTACCTAGATGACATAGTTGTTGTGTCGGACACTTGGGACCAACATGGTTTAGGCTTAAGGCCTCTTTGAGACCTTCCAGAGTTTTCATTTAACTGTTAATTTATCAAAGTCATCCTTTGGCCAATCTACTATTAATTTTCTGGGCCATGAAGTAGGTAGTGGCAAAGTGGCCCCTAAATTTGCAAAATTCTGGCCATTAAAAATTATCCAGTTCCCCTGACAGGAAATCCCTTCAACGTTTTCTAGGGATGGTAGGGTTTTATAGAAGATTCTGTAAAAATTTTGCAGATATTGTTGCACCTCTAACCTCACTTACCAGTCACAAAGTTCCCTTTATTTGGACCCCAGAATGTCTAGATGCATTTACGAAAGCAAAGAGATTACTTTGTACTGCACCCATTCTGTTGTCTCCAGACTTTTCAAAACCATTTTCCTTGCAGATTGATGCTTGAGTCTGGGGTGGGGGCAGTGCTTCTGCAATCTGGGGATGATGGGTTGCAGCCTGTGGCATTTTTCTCTGCCAAATATCAACCACACCAGAGGGCCTACTCTACTATAGAGAGAGGGCCTGGCTCTACTTCTGGCATTAGAGCATTTTGATGTCTACGTGGGCCAGTCCTCTCAGGTGGTCTTCATCTACAGCGACCACAACCCTCTGGTATACCTGCAGCACATGAAAAACAAAAATACCAGACTCATGCGTTGGAGTATTAGGTTGCAACCCTACAATATAAAAATTATACACATTGCTGGAAAATTTAACACAATAGCTGATGTGTTGTCCAGAAGTCATTGTATTTAGTTAGGATGTGTTAGGGACTTTGGGTAGAACCAGCCCTTTTTTTCCCCTAGTGGTGGGGTTTTTTTAGTGGGGTGCCCTGCTACCGACCGCAGGCACCTTGAACCTATGTTAGCCCTACGTCGGCTGTCTCACTCTTAAGTTTAAAGCTGGACTTATGTCTCGAGAAAAGTTTAGCTTTAACTAATGAGCGGGATGGTAGAGGGAAAGGCGGTCCCATTATTATAATGTGCCATGGTGGCACTCTCACCCATTTGAGGTGGAAGCCTAGTCCTGAGCCCTCTTGGGGTGGGGGTGTTGCATGCAAAGAGTATGTAACCTTTATTCGGAGCATGTTAACACACCCACATAGGCTCCTCCAACCAGCGAACCATCGTTAAGGGTTTGGTGATGAGGGCCCCATCATCAAATCAACGACTCGGTTCAGCCAATTAAATGAGAGTTTAACAATGACAAAAGGTGACGTGGTTACCACTCGCAGTTTGTCATTGGAATTCCTGCATAGAGCTGGTTGTGGAAAGTTGTCTGTCTTTTGGCTGCTGCTTAGCCTAGACAACTGTGGCGTGCACTAAACACTACTCCTTTGTATATAGTGTACATAGGTGTAAATATCACTTTGTTATACTTGGTGAAGGAAAAGACAAAAGTCTTATATAATCACAATTACTTGGTGAAGGAAAAGATAAAAGTTTGGAATTAATCTAGCTGATTTTTGAAGAAATACAATTTCAATACATCTTCTACTGTGTTTCTTTGCTCCAAGCTTCCTTTACACTCAGGTTAACAGGCCATTGAACCTGAGGTTGTAATATTTACCAATGCAAACTTGTATCTACATCTAATAATCAAACTATCGTAACCTCACCATTAAACCCACATCAAGTATTTACTGAATTAAGAATGTTTATTAAAGAACAAGAAGGGACAATACACAAATTACCCGAACTTAAGAGAAACCTTGTTATAAGTTTCTCCTGTGGGCGGGTTATTTGTCTCAGGTTCCATTAATTATTTTAGTTATACCATATATTGCAAAATCACTGTAATGATGATGATGATAATAATAATAATAATAATAATAATAATAATAATATCTTTATTTCTACAAGTACATGTACAAGGTATACAGTACTAGCTGACATCAATGGCATACTACATAGAAAGCCCCTTGTTATGCTCAGCATTTCGGGCAAATTAGGTCAGTTTTGTCCCAGGATGCGACCCACACCAGTCCACTAACACCCAGGTACCTATTTTAGCTCTAGGTGAACAGAGACAACAGGTGCCTCTACAACACAACTGTGTTGTAGAGGACAATTGTCCTCAAAGATTTAAGTTATACCATGAATTAAGGAAAGACTAACTAAAAAGGATTCTTTCATGTATACAGAAGTAAGATTATGGACATGATGGGTCCACTCAAAAGTTACTCGGGTCAGCTCCCCATCAGTGATAAGGAAATGTGTAGAATTTTTAACTCTTACTTCCTCTCAGTTTTTACACAGGAAGATACTAGCGATATTCCAGAAATAATAAATTACTTTGAACAGGACGATAAACTATGCACATTTAGGGTCACAAGTGACATGGTCCTTAGACAAATAGATAAATTAAAACCTAACAAATCCCCAGGCCCTGATGAACTATGCACGGGTTCTAAAGAAATGTAAAGAGCTTAGCAAACCTTTGGCTAATCTTTTCAACATATCACTACAAACTGGCATAGTGGGAAAATTTATGGAATCAATAATTGCTTAGGCAATTCGTAGCCATCTTGAAAAAAATTAAATTAATCAACGAATCTCAGCATGGTTTTACTAAAGGGCGTTCCTGCCTTACGAATTTATTAACTTTTCATTAAGGTATTTGAGGAGGTAGATCATGGTAATGAATATGATATTGTGTACTATATGGATTTCAGTAAAGCTTTTGAGAGTCCCACATCAGAGACTATTGAGGAAAATTAAGGCACACGGAACATGAGAATTTTTTTCCTGGATAGAGGTATTGTTGACAAATAGGCAGCAGAGAGTTTGCATAAATGGGGAGAAATCAGAATGGGGGCACGTCACGAGCAGTGTTCCACAGGGGTCAGTGTTGGGCCCCTTGTTGTTCACAATCTACATAAACGACATAGATGAGGGAATAAATAGCGATATAAGCAAGTTTGCTCATGACACCAAAATAGGCCAACGAATTCATTCTGACTAGGACATTAGAGCACTCCAGGATGATTTGAATAGACTGATGAAGTGGTCTGAGAAGTGGCAGATGCAGTTTAATATAGACAAATGCAAAGTTCTAAACACTGAAGATCTTAATACTTGTGATTGCGAAAAGGATTTAGGAGTTCTGGTTAGCAGTAATCTAAAACCAAGACAACAGTGTATAAGTGTTCGCAATAAAGCGAACAGAATCCTTGGCTTCATATCAAGAAGCATAAATAATAGGAGTCCTCAGGTTGTTCTTCAATTCTATATACCCTTGGTTAGGCCTCATCTAGATTATGCTACACAGTTTTGGTCACCGTATTACAGAATGGATATAAATGCACTGGAAAACGTACAAAGGAGGATCACAATTAGGGGGGATATGATTGAGGAGTATAAATTCAGATTCAGATTTTTATTTCTCTGTGAAGATTACAATGTGTCGTTTATATATAAGACAATAATTACAAAGATGGCCACTAGCATGCCTGGGCAGAATAATAATAGTTCTTACTCTATATTACAAACAGGAATAAATAAAGGTAATGTAAATAGCATGCTAAAATTATATAGCCACGACAGGACTCGCAGAAATGGTTTTAAGTTGGAAAAATTCAGATTCAGGAAGGATATAGGAAAGCACTGGTTTGGTAATAGAGTTGTGGATGAGTGGAACAAACTCCCGAGTACCGTTATAGAAGCTAAGACGTTGTGTAGTTTTAAAAATAGGTTAGATAAATACATGAATGGGTGTGGGTGGGTGTGAGTTGGACCTGACTAGCTTGTGCTACTAGATCAGATGCCATGCTCTTTCCTTAAGTGAATGTGACATGACCTGACTAGGTTGGAGCATTGGCTTAAGCCGGTAGGAGACTTGGACTTGACTCGCATGGGCCAGTAGGCCTGCTGCAGTGTTCCTTCTGTGTTTGCGCGAAACAGACAAAGCAAATGCGATAGTAATTATGGACAAGGCAGATTATAGTGGAAAAAATGAACATGTTATTAGAAGACGGTGGAACTTACGTAATCTGTTTCCCTAGGAAGCGACCCACAACAGTTGCTTATCACCCACGTTCCTGTTTACTGTTAAGTAAACAGGGGTCATTAAGCCCTAAAATAATTCTCCATTCGTCTCATACCAAGAGAGAACCCGTCTTTCACTTGGGAGACAAACAAGCTACAACTGAGCTACGGTTGATTAGTTGATTGGTTTGTTAGCGGTCAGGAGTTCGAATCTCCGGTACGGCTGGAAAACATTAGGACGTGTTTCCATAAGACACCAGCTGTCCATGTTCACCCATCAGTATAAAATGGGTACCTGGGTGTTAGTCGACTGGTGTGAGTCGCATCCTGGGACAAAAGTTACCTAATTTGGACAAAAGTTACCTAATTTGCCCGAAATGCTCTGCATTATAAAGGCTATCTACTGCATCAGTGACATTAAGGCAGCAAGTTGCCTGAACATCACTTGTCAAAGATAATTTAATCCCTAAAATAAGGATTAAGTCAATTTTCAGCTCATGTAGAGACATGATCTTTCTGTGAGTAAACACACGAAAATACAAGCCTCCTAGATACAAAAAATTAAATGAATATAAACGGAGAAAAACATTGCATGGTACCGACAGATATGAGTTTTTTCCAGTATCTCACCGCTCGAATGGCAACATAAATTGCGAATTAGAAACATATTGATACATTCTTTCTGGATAAGCATACCCAGTCCCATAGACACCCATTAGCACTGAGAACCTTAATAACCAGTAACACTGATGACAGCAGGTCCTGCAGGTGCTGGAGAAGTATGTTGATACCACCAGCACACAACTCCATCACAACACCAGCACAACACCACAATACCAGCAGCACAACGCCAACACAAAACACCAGTACACAACTCCGCCAGCACAACACCAACACACAACACCAGCAGCACAACACCAACACACAACACCAGCAGCACAACACCAGCACACAACTCCACCATCACAACACCACCAACACACAACACCATCATAACACCAGTACACAACACCACCAGCACAACAATAACTAACACCAAAACAACACTAGCACAACACAACACCAAAACAACAACACTAGCACAATAACACCAATACAACAACACTAGCACAATAACACCAAAACAACAACACTAGCACAATAACACCAAAACAACACTAGTACAATAACACCAAAACAACAACACTAGCACAATAACACCAAAACAACAACACTAGCACAATAACACCAAAACAACAACACTAGCACAATAACACCAAAACAACACTAGTACAATAACACCAAAACAACAACACTAGCACAATAACACCAAAGCAACAACACTAACACAGTAACACCAATACAACAACACTAGCACAATAACACCAAAACAACACTAGTACAATAACACCAAAACAACAACACTAGCACAATAACACCAAAACAACAACACTAGCACAATAACACCAAAACAACAACACTAGTACAATAACACCAAAACAACAACACTAACACAGTAACACCAAAACAACAACACTAGTACAATAACACCAAAACAACACTAGCACAATAACACCAAAACAACAACACTAGTACAATAACACCAAAACAACACTAGCACAATAACACCAAAACAACAACACTAGTACAATAACACCAAAACAACAACACTAACACAGTAACAACAAAACAACAACACTAACACAATAACACCAAAACAACACTAGCAAAATAACACGAAAACAACAACTCTAGTACAATAACACCAAAACAACAACACTAGCACAATAACACCAAAAAAACAACACTAGTACAATAACACCAAAACAACAACACTAACAGTAACAACAAAACAACAACACTAGCACAATAACACCAAAACAACAACACTAGCACAACACCAAAACAACAACACTAACACAACACCAAAACAACAACATTAGTACAATAACATCAAAACGACAACACTAGTACAATAACGCCAAAACAACACTAGCACAATAACACCAACAAAACAACACTAGCACAATAACACCAACAAAACAACACTAGCACAATAACACCAAAACAACAACACTAGCACAATAACACCAACACAACAACACTAGCACAATAACACCAAAACAACAACACTAACACAATAACACCAACACAACAACACTAGCACAATAACACCAAAACAACAACACTAGCACAATAACACCAACACAACACTAACAAAATAATACCAAGGCAACAACACTAACACAATAACACCAACACAACAACACTAGCACAATAACACCAAAACAACAACACTAGCACAATAACACCAAAACAACAACACTAGCACAATAACACCAACACAACAACACTAACACAATAACACCAAGGCAACAATACTAACACAATAACACCAATACAACAACACTAGCACAATAACATCAAGGCAACAACACTGGCACAATAACACTAACACAACAACACTAACACACTAACGCCAACACAACAACATCAACACAACACCAGCAAACACCAATACAACCTCAACACAACAAACCCACAGCAACACCAACAGAACACACCCCGATGGCATGGTGGCTAGCGCTCTTGCTTCACGCACGGAGGGCCCGGGTTCAATTCTCGGCGGGGCCGAAACATTTCTAAGTGTTTCGTTACATAAATACAACAGGCCTAGTGTCTATTCGACATGTGCCTATGACAAAATGGTAACTAACTAACAGGCCTAGTGTCTAATCGACATGTGCCTAGGACAAATTGGTAACTAACATCACCAGCACAACACCAGGAGCTGTGACTCGACCACTGCAACCACAAATAAATAGTTGTACCAATACAACACCATTATAACAACACTATAAGACAGCAACGCAATAATGTAGCAAAACAGAAAGACAAAAAGCAACACAATAAGGCAGCAACACCTTGTTTTGCAGGGACTCTAGTTTCTCTTCGTCTTACATTATTCAGGGGAAGATAATGAAGGCGGTGGTGGACAATTGACTGACATTGAGAAGCCAGTTGGTAAAAGTCATGGTCGCTTCCCTTGTCTGCCTCCACAACAACCCATGATTAAACACATTTATTCGCTACGTAGCGATTTTATTTGGCCAATGTATTGCTTAAAATATTGCAACATTTGTTAGCGTCAGTAATTCATCTATTAATAATTTCAGCCGCCTTTCTGGTTTTGGACTTTTCTTTAAAAAAGGTTCAAATGATTGGTTGGATTTTTTTTTTTTAAGCTCCCATTTGCTCTTTTGTTATGAAATATCTTAACGCTCGTACACTATTGCGATGAGGAATTCCCGTAGATAATCTCATTTATCTGATTTCCCAAAACGATTCTCTACCAACCACACAAGCACCTTACATTACACTATCTCCTAGTTAACGTTTTTCAGCAAATCATACACTGCCTGTACCACCTGTAGACTGCCCATACTACCTGTAGATTGCACCACCTGTAACTACTTGTACCACCTGCAGATTGCTGTACCACCTGTAGACTGCCCATACTACCTGTAGATTGTACCACCTGTAACTACTTGTACCACCTGCAGATTGCTGTACCACCTGTAGACTGCCCATACTACCTGTAGATTGTACCACCTGTAACTACTTGTACCACCTGCAGATTGCTGTACCACCTGTAGACTGCCCATACTACCTGTAGATTGCACCACCTGTAACTACTTGTACCACCTGCAGATTGCTGTACCACCTGTAGACTGCCCATACTACCTGTAGATTGTACCACCTGTAACTACTTGTACCACCTGCAGATTGCTGTACCACCTGTAGACTGCCTGTACCACATGTGAATACTTGTTTTTATTTCCTAGGACCATTGTCCTCACAGCCTTCTCTCTGGCCTCCATTTTCCTCACATATGCCAGGGTTTTGGACCTGTAATAAGTTCCATCTTAGTATATTTATTACGCTATTACTATTCAGTGTGACTATTCTGTACCATTTACTATTCCCATCAGTCTTGTTGGTGGTATTTCTATGTGCAGATTTGAAACCAATTCCGTTATTATTTTCCGGGTGTAAATTATGTTAAATATTTCTCGCCTGGACTCCACAACGAACTGTTTGAGGAATTATAAGCGCTTTTAATAAGATGCGCATTTGACTGAACTGATTTGACCACTATTATTGTGGGGAAGCTAAACCCGTACAGATTATACAGTGCCTGCAAAAGTTAGGGGCGATGGAAGGCATTTAGGCTTGATTCAGGAAAGTGGATCACAGATCCAATTTCCTAGATCAAGAGCCCCTCACCAGCATCAAGGAACCTTCCATGAGGGGTATACCTTCTTGAGATCTGCAAATTTATCCTGTCTTAAAAGTTCTAGTAATGTGAAGCAATATTCACATCTTAGTATAAGTTTGTTGAATCATGAATGACCTGATATCTCTTATTTTGAAGGTTGCTGTTATAAAGCCAGGGACGAAGTACACCCTCACATCTCCATCTCTCTCTACCGGAAAAAAAACAGTGGATCACATTTATAATTATTAGTACATATTATTACAATCGAAACTAAGCGCTAAACAGATTAGGGTCATACAGCACTTCAGGATGTGCTAAAGATGAAATATAAGATCAGAGAACAGTGAGGGAGAGGAGTATGTAGGAAGAAGAGTCAGTAAGATTAGCAAGGAGAGATAAAGGTAAAATACAGCCTCTCCTCATTTAACGACAGAGTTCCAGTCCTAAGACCACAATGGTAAACAAATTCGTCGCTAAGTGAGGAGCATATTATAATGGTAGTTGGTTTGTCAACCATCTTTGATATTGTTTTAATGTCACCTTCGCATAATTTATGACATTTCTGGTATAGTTTTTAAATGTTTATACAGTAGTGTACCATATACGTATTTTAATAAACAGAATAGAGGAAATCAGCTCTAATATACTGTACATTATTTAGGTATGCATACTGGTCAGAGAGCCCATCGTAAGTCCGAGTCATTGGTAAACGAGTACATCGCTAAGTGAGGAGAGGCTGTATAATCAAAGTTGGTATAATAAAGCTATCGCTGACAAAAAGTCAATGAGGGATCACATTTACAAGGTGCAGTGTAGATAGAATAAAAAGACCAGCAATATCTTTGTAATTTTTTATTAAAACAAAAAATACTACAAATTTTCTAATTACAGTACACTTAAGTAATAAAATTTAAGACTTGGAGATTAAAAAAAAAAAAATAATTTAAGTGTACATGATCGTAGCATTACTACACAACGTGAGAGTTAGCCTGTCTTTCATAGGCTTGTGTCCTGGCAGTGCCTTTTCCTCCTGAGTAATGTAGGTCCTGTTGGGCATTTTCTTCCAAAACAGTCCTGTTTCCTCACAATTGAACACTTGTTCAGGTTTCAATTTTTCAGTCTTTGTGTAGTTCTGAAACTCGTTTATGAATTTTTCAGCTGCATGTTTGTCTGAACTGGCAGCCTCACCATGCCTTACCACATTATGTATGCCACTATGCTTTTTAAATCTCTCAAATAAGCCTTTGCTGGCTTTAAATTCACTACCACTACAATCAACACTGGTTGCAGGCATTTTCTTTGCAAGATCGGCATGCAACTTCCTTGCCTTTTCACAAATGATTGACTCCGACACACTATCACCCGCCAACTCTTTATCCTTGATCCACACCAGCAACAACTTCTCAACCTCTTCGATTATTTGTAGTCTATTTTTGGCTAGCACAGTAACACTTTTGCAACATCAGCTTCCTTGATTTGTTCCTTCTTAAGCAGGATAGAAGCGATAGTTGACCTGTTTTTGCCATATATCCTGGCACGCTCAGACATTCGCACACCACTCTCGTATTTTTTTATTATTTCCTTCTTCGTGTCTATGGTGTTTCTCATTCTCTTCATCCCAGGGGTACCACTAGGAACTTTTTTGGGACCCATGGTAGCTTATTTCACTGTCGCACTTAACCCTTTCAGGGTTTTGGTCGTACTAGTAAGGCTTACGCCCTGGGGTTATTGACGTGCTAGTACGCCTAAATTCTAGCGCCCTCAAATGAAGCAGAAACAGGCTGTTAGGTCTAGATGTGATAGAATGGGTCTGTGCGGTCAGTGTGCGCAGTATAAAAAAAATTCCTGCACCACACAGTGCATAATGAGGAAGAAAAAAACTCTGACCGTGTTTTTGGTTTAAAACAGCGACTTTGCAATCTATTTTCGTATGGTATTTATGCTTGTATTCTCGTTTTCTTAGTCTCATTTTATAGAATAGATGATATATTACAGAAATAGAGATAATTTTGACTGGTTTCACGATGACAAGTACCTTGAAACTGAGCGCAAAGTAGCGAAAATGTTCGATTTTGGCCAATGTTCAAGAGTAAACAAATCACACCATGCGTCCAATACACATCAATTGGAGAGTCTAATATTCTTGCACAAGTGCGCTGATATTATTTATACCATTTTTACAATGATGCAGTTGTATACATTACAGTAAATCTTCTATTTTTTGTGAGAATAAAAATTAAAAATGGAAAGCAAAAGTAATGTAAGAGGGGCCTGGAGACGTGACTAATGAACAGAGATGTTATTTTAGTGCCAGGAATGTCTGCCTTGTTTATTATGGACCCTATTTTGAAATTGGCTTCGTTTGAAATTTGTGTGAAATTGGCCAAATTGCCATTTTCTGACCACTATTTTGGGTAGTTGAAATTAGTAAATAGGCGGTTTCTTGTGTACTCAATCGATAGAAGAAATGGAGTTCTACCGAAATAGCTATAATTTTAGTAGACTGAAACATTGGAATTTGCCGAAAATAGGGCTCAAATTATTATTATAATCAAATAGAAGCGCTAAACCACAGGGAATAGGGCTCAAAGTGGGCGCAATCGCCGATGCATAAATGTCATGGATACCGCTAAATTCGCAAAAGCATAATTCCGTTAGTTTTCGATCAAATTTCATAATTTTTGTGGTGTTATGATCGGAAAAAGATTCTCTATCATTTCATAAGAATTTTTTTTTTTTTTTTAATTCTTGGACCCTGAGAACGAGTTTCGGAGAGGGTCCTTGGACCCCCAAAGGGTTAATGAACAAACTCCAAACAATTATAATTAAGTGTGAAATGTCTGGATGAGCGTGCAGGGTATTGTTCTCTTGAGTATAAACAATGAGGGACTGGCTCTCCACGCCTGTGCGCTGAGGCACCCAAGTCCGCCTGGGCGGACAGGTCACGGACGCACTTGTTCGAATCACGATATTTTGTTCACATGTCGATATCGATTTTCTTGTTCTAATGACGATATGTTCTATTGCCGAGCCGTTCGAATAGCAAGGGTCCACTGTATCTCATTCAGTTCGATAGTGTTCTTCACTTTCTTCACAACAGGGGTGCTACTAGGAAGCTTCTTTGGACCCATGGTGACTTATTTCACAGTGGCAATCAATAAACAAGCAATACACACAATAAAATTATTGTGAAATGTTTGAATCAGCACGCTGGGTAATATTCACTCAATGGTAAACAAAGCTAGACTGGCTCACGACGCCTGTGCAGGGAGGCGCGCAAGCGTGGGCAGGCGGACAGGTCTGGTACGTGGGCTGATACTCAGGCAAAACTTGGGCCGAAAAAAGCGACCGAAACATGAGTCGGCCAATACTCAGGGTTGCTGATACTCGGGGGTTGTCCACTGTATACAGTATTAGTGTCTGAAGGTTCTTGTTTTATATTCTTGAAATCTGCTGGCAGTTAACATCTATGAACTTAGTGTTAACTCTAACTGCATTGCACTACAGTTTAGTTGATTAAATCAGATTTTCATGAAGGCAATAAATGATATCCGCATAATTCCCAGTGCATTATTATAATCATAACTAAGCGTTAAACCCATAAAGGTCATATTGCGCTGCAATTCCCAGTGTAAACGGCTTCCCTTTGATATATACCTTTGAAGAGTTTCAAGAGTATCTACTCTCTGAGCCCAGCCATGGGCCAGGCTCATCTGGTGACGAGTGAGGAGTGTTCTATGGAGTGTACACTCACTGGTGTGGCATATCTGTTTAATTTTATTGAGGGGGATATGCTAAAAAAAGTAGAGGTGATAGAGCACCAAGGGAGACAATCAGGTTTGATCCAAGGAATGAACAAATCCAATTCCTTGGATCATAAGCCCCTTGTTTTTTTAAGTTTTCTCTAATTCATCTACAATCACCTACATTATTCTTATAATCAAATAGAAGCGCTAAACCACAGGGGTCATACAGCGCTGCAGGTTATTGCAGGATGCAGGGAGAATGGGTTGTAAGAGGGAGATGGATGATTAGTAGGGTATGGAGTGCAGCAGGACAGTGGATAGTACAGGGAGAGAGGGTAGCAAGAGATCAAGGTAGAAGGGACTGAGGAAGGTGCTAATGGTATAATCTTCAGAGTTTGTGTAGTAAGTCAGTTTCTGTCAAAAAGTCAACGAGTCAGGATTAAAGGAGGGTCCATCAGCAAGAAGGGAAGGTAAAGAAAGGGCCGCAGAGCGAAGACGCCGTTGGAGGTAAATTCTGCGTGCTCGTTGATAAAGTGGACAGTCCAACAGAATATGTCGAACACACACTGGAACCTGACAATGCTCACAGAGAGGGGCAGGGAGCCTCTCCATGAGATACCCGTGCGTAAGACGAGTGTGGCCAATGCGAAGACGGGAGAGTGTAGTCACCCAACCTCGACATTGGTGACAAGAAGGCCAGAAACCTATACTCTGTTTAATAAAATGAAGTTTGTTATTTAGCAGGTCAGACCAGCGTTGTTGCCAATGGGTGCAAAGGTGGGTAGCAATGACCGCAAAATAGTCCGTAAAAGGTACACCTCTATATGAAACTGGAAGGTAATGTACTGCTGACCGCGCAGCAGTGTCTGCCTGTTCATTGCCCTGTACGTCAACATGACCAGGGACCCAACAAAAAACAATATCTTTGTGCTTGCTAGAGATACGGCGTAACCAAAGGTGGATACAAAGAACGACTTTGAACCATCAGTGTATACTGCGATGGCATGGGAATGAGAATGGAAGTGGTCTAGAAAAAAAAGAGCGAGAAGCCGCCGTAGGTAGGCGGGCTTTCGCGCAAGGTAGAGGAATAGAACAGACACGGACAGCAGGAACTTCCCAAGGGGGTAGGGAAAAAAGAGATGTCACATGAACATATAGAGGTGGTAGCTGAAGGGAAGACAAGAGTGAATGTAGACGAAGAGAAAAGTGACGAAGTAAGCAGGGGCGACGAACAAATAAAGAGCGTCTACTAACATCTGTAACAATCCTATACATGGAAGGATTACGTAGGTCATGAGAGCGAACATAATAGCGAATGCAATGTGCATCACGACGATCGGACAAGGATGGAATGTTCGCTTCTACATAGAGGCTCTCAACCGGGGAGAACGAAATGTACCAAGGCATAAGCGTAATCCCTGGTGATGGATGGGATTAAGGATGGAAAGAGCAGCAGGGGAGGCCGCCGAATATATCTGGTCACCATAATCAAGTTTTGATAAAATAAGGGCTGAATGTAGACGAAGAGTAGTTCTACAATTAGCCCCCATGAAAGATGTGCGAGGGTTTTAAGGAGGTTCAGCCGGCTGTGACAAGTTGCCTTAAGAGAGGTAATATGAGGTTTCCAGGACAATCGACGGTCAAACAGGAGGCCGAGAAACCTGACTGTATCACGTTCTGGAATACGTGAGCCGTATAGGTACAATGGATGATCAAAGACCACTGAACGTCTAGTAAACGTAATGTGATGAGTTTTGCCACTAGAAAATTTAAACCCGTGAGTGGTGTCCCAATCAGAAACCCGGTTGATGGCATGCTGGAGGGAAACTGCAATGAGGTGACAGTCAGCACCTGCACAAGCTATAGCAAAGTCATCCACATAGAGATGACCAAATATTGGATGGGAGAACAGATGCCAGATTATTTATAGCAAGGAGAAAGAATGTTGTGCTCAGAACACAACCCTGGGGGACACCTTCAGCTTGGACAAATTCCGGGGAAAGCTCATTACTAACCCGGACATGGAAATGTCTGTCAGTTAAGAAGGCCTTAAGGAAGAATGGTAGGTTGCCTCGGAGGCCTAAGGAGTGGGCCTGGGCCAAGATATTAAATCTCCAAGTTGTGTCATAAGCCTTCTCAAGGTCAAAAAAGATGGCGATAACCGAGTGGTTATTAGCGAAGGCATTACGAATATACGTATCCAAGCGCAGTAAGGGGTCAATGGCAGAACGGCCTTTACGAAAGCCATATTGATTAGGGAAGAGACTATTGTGCGTCTCCAAATACCACATCAAACGTCTATTAACTAGACGTTCCATCACCTTGCAAACTCCACTGGTAAGAGCAATGGGACGGTAGTGGGAGGTATCACGTCCCGTAGTACCCGGTTTGCGAAAAGGTAGAACAATAGCAGACTTCCACAGCTGGAGAAGAACTCCTTGCGATCATATAAGATTATAGTTGTAAGAGGACAGTAAGAGCAGACTGATGTAAATGCTGTAGCATACGAATATGTATGCCGTCTGGGCCAGCTGCCGATGATCGGCAAGCCGAGAGCGTTGCCTCCAGTTCTTGAAGGGTAAAAGGCACATTATAAGATTCTTCTCTAAGAGAAGAAAAATCTAAGGGCTTTAACTCACTGGCAGACTTACAAGAAAGGAACGAGGGGCATAGATGGAGCCCCTGAGAAATGCGGACCAGATGATTACCAATTTCAGTGGCAACGGCAAGAGGGTGTGCTATATCGACACCAGCAACCTGAAGAACAGGAGCCAGGTCAGGGGAGAATTTACCACTTAATTTCCGCACTTTCTTCCAGACTGCACTCATCGAGGAAGCCGAAGTGACAGTAGAAACGTAATCTCGCCAGCAAGTTCGTTTAGCGTTACGTATGACACGGCGAGCAATAGCTCTCTTCTGCTTAAAATCAAGGAGTCTCTCTGTGGTTCTGTTATACCGATACCTGCCCCACGCAGCGCGTTTCAAACGTACTGCCCGAGCACAAGCAGGAGACCACCAAGGCACGCACTTCTGTGAATGCTTGCCCAAGGCTTGGGGAATAGAATGTGAAGCCACTGTGAAGATGGAGGACGAAAAGAGATGTAAAACCTCATCAATGGAGGACGAGGAAGGAACCTCATGAAAGGCAGTAAGATGTGCGTAAAGGTCCCATTTCGCCCGGTCAAATTGCCAGCGTGGGCAACGAGGTGGAAAAAACGAAGGGGACTTAAGGATGATTGGGAAATGATCGCTGTCATGTAAGTCCGGGAGGACAGACCAGGTGAAGTCAAGGACTGTTGAGGAAGAGCAGATGGAGAGATCGATACAGGAGAAAGAATGAGTTCGAGGATCAAAATGGGTAGGAGTACCCTTTGATATACCTTTGAAGAGTTTCGAGAGTTTATCTAATCTCTGAGCCCGGCCATGGGCCAGGCTCGTCTGGTGCTTGCCTGGTCAACCAGGCTGTTGCTGCTGGAGGCCCGCTGCCCCCCCCCCGTATTTAAAACATGGAGGGGGAAAGAAGCAAGAAATGCCTCCAACTGAACACCACGGGAGTCACAGTGCGACCCTCCCCAGAGAAAATGGTGTGCGTTAAAATTGCCAAGTAACAGAAGGGGTGGCGGTAAGAAAGAAATTAGAAAATCAACATCCGGGATAGACAATCTCCATGAAGGGGAGAGATATAAAGAACAGTGTGTATACCACTTATTCAAGTGGATACGGACTGCGGTGTAATGTAAGGAAGAAGGAACATAGAGCTGATGGTATGGAACACCAGTGCGTATAAGAAAACTTTCGTTAAAGTTTCCATCGGAAAAAGGATCCGATGAATATAACAAATCTTAGCCTGAAAAGGGCCTGATAACAGTGTATTGTAATTTGGGTTCTTGCAAGCAGACCCCAACAGGGAAAAACTGGAAGAGCAACACCTGAAATTCACCCCGGTTACCCCTGAGGCCTCGGATATTCCACTGCAAATAAGCCGTGATTTATGGAGAGAAAGATACAAGTCGAAGAGAGAGGAATCTATGGACTAGGGTTAGAAAAGTCCACGTGTGGAGGCAGCGAAAAACCTGTAATCAGAGAAGGAGGGCGTTGTGAAGGAAGGAGGGGTGTAGACGGAGAAGAGAGGAGGAACCTCAGGTGGAGCAGTGTCCATCATCGTTCCAGTCTCTGAAATATATTCTGCGATAGCTTCCAGTGTTTCGGAAGACAAAGATGCAGAATGAGGGACGACATTAGAAATGGAAGGAGAGTGAGCAACTATCAGGGAGTCTATAGACTGTACTAAAGTAGAAGGCGAGGAGATGGAAGAGGAAACTGTCAAAGGGCCTTGGGAGGGGACAGGGGATGAAGGTAGTGTACGAGGTGGAGGATGAACCTCCACACACGTTACAGAACTAGTCGGAGATGAAGAACCCGGCAATAGGGATTTTTTGCCGGGCTTATGAGAAGAAGGGGGGCGCTGAGGTTTAGGTGAGGACGTGTAGACTCAGAACTGTGCGAGTGAGTAGAGGAAAGAGTGTGGACAGTATGGGATGCCGAGGTAGGGACCTCGGAGCCAAAAACATCAAAAGGATTCGAAACATGGGTGACTGAGGATGTTGTAACCACAGAGGAAGTCAAGGAAGTTGGGACCCCAGAAGTGGGGCGACGTTTAGCAATGCGAGAATAGGAAATATAGGGAAGTCTCCCTTGAAGGCGTAGATGAGAGACGGCCATAGCATACGAGAAGCCTTCCGCTTCTTTGAGACAACGAATTTCCCGCTCATTCAGGTAAACCTGACAACAGCGAGAGTACGATGGATGTGCCTCGTGACAGTTAACCCTTTGGGGGTCGACAAACCTGTTCCTGAGGTCGACATTTTTTTGGAAAAAAAAATTAATTTTTTCTTATGAAATGATAGAGAATCTTTTTCCGATCATAACGCCACCACAATTATGAAATTTGATCGAAAACTAACGGAATTATGCTTTAGCGAAGTTAGCGGTATCAATGACATTTACGCATCAGCCATTTCGCCCACTTTGAGCCCTATTTTCAGCAAATTTCAATGTTTCAGTCTACTAAAATTATAGCTATTTCGCTAGAACTCCATTTCTTCTATCGATTGAGTACAAGAAACCGCCTATTTATCAATTTCAACTACCCAAAATAGTGGTCAGAAAATGGCAATTTGGCCAATTTCACAAATTTCAAACGATGCCAATTTCAAAATAGGGTCCAGAATAAACAAAGCAGACATTCCTGGCACAAAAATAATATCTTCTCTGTCCATTAGTCACATCTCCAGGCCCCTCTTATATTACTTTTGCTTTTCATTTTTGAATTTTTCTCACAATAAATATTTTTACTGTTATGTATACAACTGCATCATTGTAAAAATGGTATAAATAATATCAGAGCACTTGTGCATGAATATTAGACTCGCCAGTTGATGTGTATTAGACGCATGGTGTGATTTGTTTACTCTTGAACATCGTCAAAAATCGAACATTTTCGCTATTTTGAGCTCAATTTCAAGGTATTTGCCATTGTCAAACCAATCAAAATCATCTCTATTTCTGTAATATATCTTCCATTCTATCAAATGAGACCAAGAAAACGAGAATACATCAATAAATACCATACGAAAATAGACTGCAAAGTCACTGTTTTAAACGAAAAATTTTTTTTTTTTCTCATGCAGTGTGTGGTGCAGGATTTTTTTTATACTGCGCACACTGACCACATAGACCCATTCTTTCATATGAAGGGCTACCAGCCGTTTCCCACTTAATTTAAGGCTGCTAGAATTTACGCGTACTAGTACGGCACAAACCCCTGCTCGTAAAACGTACTAGTACGGCACCGACCCCGAAAGGGTTAAGGCAAGAGGGAGGTAGAGTACAAGAAGGACTGGCATGGCCGTCGGCAAAACAGACTGGGCATTCGGCCATGGACCTGCAATATTTCGCTGGATGACCAAAACGCCAGCATTCTATACTGTTGCGGTGTAGGGGTCACCTTTCGAACTTGTAAACGTTGACCTGCAATGTAGACCGAAGGTAGGAGTTCACGGCAAACGTTAAACGAGTGACATTGCAAGGATAACGTCTTCGCTTATTGGCTGGGAGGACGAAAGTGTCAACTTTAACCCTTTCAGGGTTATTGACGTACTAGTACGGCTTACGCCCTGGGGTTATTGACGTACTAGTACGCCTAAATTCTAGCACCCTCAAATCAAGCAGAAACAGGCTGTTAGGCCTAGATGTGATAGAATGGGTCTGTGCGGTCAGTGTGCGCAGTATAAAAAAATTCCTGCACCACACAGTGCATAATGAGGAAAAAAAAAAACTGACCGTGTTTTTGGTTTAAAACAGTGACTTTGCAGTCTATTTTCGTATGGTATTTATTGATGTATTCTCGTTTTCTTGGTCTCATTTGATAGACTGGAAGATATATTACAGAAATAGAGATGATTTTGATTGGTTTGACAAAGACAAGTACCTTGAAATTGAGCTCAAAGTAGCGAAAATGTTTGATTTTTGACGATGTTCAAGAGTAAACAAATCACACCATGCATCCAATACACATCAACTGGCGAGTCTAATATTCATGCACAAGTGCTCTAATATTATTTATACCATTTATACAATGATGCAGTTGTATACATAACAGTAAATCTTCTATTTTTTTGAGAATAAAAAATCAAAATGAAAAGCAAAAGTAATGTAAGAGAGGCCTGGACACGTGACTAATGAACAGAGGAGATGTTATTTTAGGGCCAGGAATGTCTGCCTTGTTTATTCTGGACCCTATTTTGAAATTGGCATCGTTTGAAATTTGTGTGAAATTGGCCAAATTGCCATTTTCTGACCACTATTTTGGGTAGTTGTAATAGGTAAATAGGCGGTTTCTTGTACTCAGTCGATAGAAGAAATGGAGTTCTAGCGAAATAGCTATAATTTTAGTTGCCTGAAACATTGGAATTTGCCGAAAATAGGGCTCAAAGTGGGCGAAATCGCCGATGCGTAAGTGTCATGGCTGCCGCTAACTTCGCGAAAGCATAATTCCGTTAGTTTTCGATCAAATTTCATAATTTTTGTGGCGTTATGATCGGAAAAAGATTCTCTATCATTTCATAAGAAAAAATTTTTTTTTTTTTTTTTAAATTCTTGGACCCTGAGAACGAGTTTTGGAGACCCCCCTTGGACCCTGAAAGGGTTAAGGATAGGGAGTTCTTGGAGCTCAAGCTGCTCCAAAATGTCATCACCACATGTCTGGAAATTCCGTTGGACAATGGTGTGGGGTAAAATGACAGTACCACTACAAGAATTAAGAGAATGATGCTTGTCAATAGTGATAGGAATAGTATCTATGGTCGTAAGAAGAGAAAGATCGCGAGCTTGGCCAGCATTCTGGACCGTGATGATGCGAGTGCCGCTCTTGAGTGTGAAATGAGATATCTTTACCTACATGGTGTAGGAGAGCTTTACCAATACTATGATCGGAAAGATAGGTAGTTGGTCTTAGAGTAAAAAACTTTGTCCATTGAGTAGTGTGAAACAAAGTGTTTAAAAGGGAGTGCGCGATGTGCTGGTCGTTTCCGAGATGAACGAAAAGGAAGTGTCGAATCGTCATGTAAGGGTCTTCGTCGTTTGGATGTGGGACCGGGGGTGGTCCGATGGGTGACGGAGAAGCCAGAATCAAGGTCAGAGAAGAGCGAAGGTCAGATATGTCATAAGGGCCAGTCGGAACCCCGGTACCTGAAGCAGGTGACGAACCGGCACCAGCAAGAGGTACAGGGGTATTAGAGTTGTCCATTAACGAGGTAGGGTCAGAACTAGGTGCGGTATCAGGAAGGGGCCCGGGGGTATTGGGTTCATGGATTGGGTCAGCCATGGTTAGGTTACTTTTCTTTTTATTTTTAAGAAAAAAAAAATAAAAAATAAAAAGAAAAAAAAGAATAAAAAAAGGGGGGAACGTGGAGGAGTAGCTCCTAGGAGGAATGAAAGGGGCGTAAATCCCCCTTCGCGCCCAAGAGGACCTCAACACCGCAAGTAGTGCAGATGCTGCATGGAACCCGTGCCATACCCAACCCTTCATGCCAGTAAACCAGCAATCCGGGATAGCAACCTCACATCCACCGAGCCACCTCGGCGGACAAAAGAGAGGGCGGCCGGATATCCGCCACAAAGCATACCGCCTTCGGCCACCACCCCCGGAATCCGAAATGTGGCCTCCAGAGATACACCGGTCGCCCGAAAGATACCCAAGGCCACCCCCCCAGGAGACCGGAGAGGGATTGGGACATCCCCAGGCGATCCAGATTTCACGGCAAACTACACCACCGCCAAGGACCTCAATGGAATGGGATGGACCACGGTACCCTTCCCCCCATCTAGGAACTAGAATGCCTGTGGAAGGAAGCTCCCGGGGTAAAAATGGGAAGGAAATAAGGGAGGGATGAGGAGGAAGAGGAGGAAAGGGAAAAAAGGAGGATGGGGAAAATGGGAAAAAGGGAGGGGGGATTGGGGGGTAATTAGGTTCTGTCTGAGGAAGACCAAAAGGTCCAATTCCTCAGACCAAGAACCTCTTCACCACAGCAAGGAGCCCCCCCTTGAAGAGGACAATCACCTACAAAGTATGATTAATATTCATATCTACTGTAATCTGTTTTATGAACAAACAAGTGTAAGAAATTGATGCAAGGTGGTAAATTTACTCATAATAAAAAAAAAAAGTATCCCCAACACTGTTTCTTATTACCAGCTTATCTTTCTGAAGTATGACAATAAAACTAATAAGAAACTTCCTTGCAAGTTTATTTAATCAAAGAGGGAAGGTCAGCATTCACACCTTTTTCTCAGCAATCGCAGCCAGGAATTTTGCTTTCTTCTCCGCTCTTGCTGCAGCTACTTCACGCTGCTTCTTTGTAGTAAGGTTGTGCTTGCGGGAAAACTTCATGTTTCGCAGGAACTTAGGATCAACCTGCAATGGAATAAAAACTTTTAATTTTATTACTGACAACACAGACATGACCCAAAGATGGTTTCCTGAGCTTCAATATTCTCAATACATCTCCATCACTGCGGTAATTTATCTTCCCAAACCTCTTCGCAGATATTACAATGCTCACATTAGAAAATCGTATTAACACCAACCTACCTCTGTTCATCACATCCCAACATTTCTGAATACCTGCTGGAAGTAACTTGCTAATCACAATACCTCTTTTTACAACCAACTAACATTTACTTTCGATTTATACTTTCTTAATCCTTCTTGCTCCATCCACATGTTCTGAATAACCTAACCCTCTCAATCTTTCTTCTACTCTGAAAATTATGCCTTTAAAATTCAATCACACTACATTTCAAATAACATGATCAAACTAAGCACTAAACCCAAAAGGGTCATACAGTGCTGCAGGGTGGGACGTGATAAAGAAAGAATATGCAGTCTGACAGAAAAAAAGGGGGACACAGAGCAATATAAAATTCAGGGGTCTGGACAGTGAAAGGGTTAATGAACAAAGAAAATGTTGTTTTAGTTCATGGAATGGCTAGTGTTTATTTTGGACTTTTTAAATTAGAATTTTTTTAATTTTGTGTAAAATTGGCTAAATAACCAACTTCTGTGCACTTTTTGGGTATTTTCACAGTTGAAGCCTTCTTTTTTGTTATCAATTGAAAGAATGGATGGCATACTAGCACATTAGCTACGAATTTTGTCAAACTTAGCAATGTAGTCGAATTAAAATAGGCGAAATCACCGATGCGAAAATTCCTTCCAACCGCTAACTTTTGTGTTTGGGTAATTCCATAAAATTTCATACTTGCCATTACCTTCAGAAAAAGATTCTCTAATTTAAATATAAAAAGTGAAGATAACCACATGTCAACTTACTCCACGGAGAGAAGGATACTTCTGCTTCTTGGGGCGTCGTATGGGATTACTGAAAAAGTAAACGTAAATAATTAACTTTCTGAAAGTTTTTATTTTAAATCTAAACATATTTTCATAAACTGTATTAATGGAAATATTGTACATTAAAATTTAGGATGCACTAAATTTTAGATTTCACTTTCACAATCTGACATTAAGACAGCAACTGGTACAGGAAATGAGTACAGGTCGCCCTCCACATTCACAAGGGTTAGGGGATCAAGAACCTCGCAAATGTTGAAAATTCACGAATATTTGGTGCAAAAATATATTGTAGGGAAATATAATAATAGCATTTACTTAGCCTAACAATAATGCTTCCTTAACCTATTGAACCATGAACAATCACAAAACACATGAAAACATCGTAAAATATTGTACTAGTGCCAGCCCTTTGGTAAAGACTATAGAATTCAAGAAAGAACTCGTAGCAAAGTACCAAAGTGGAGGAGGAAGAGAGAGGGGAGAATGTGCCTTCTTCAGTGAATCAGTGATTCTACAATATGTACAATACTAAAGCAGCACGAGTCAATAAAGGCTATAGTGCCAGCCAGCAAGTAAGTTAAGCGATTAATCGATTGAAAAAGGACAGCACGAAACTAACTCCTCCGATGTTCTTGGAGGTATATAGGGTGACTGACAACACCACTGCCTCTGCTGCCGCCTTCACCACCACTATGTAAGGCTTACTCAAACCCCAACAAATGTTCAATTAGGACGAAACAGGCCTGTTTCGGAAGAAAATGCCAAAGAGAACCTACATAACGCAGGAGGAAAAGGCACTGCCAGGACACAAGCCTATGAAAGACAGGCTAACTCTCTTGTTTTGTGCTAACACTAGTGGGGATTTTAAAGTGAAGCCTTTACTGGTGTATCACTCAGAAAATCCCAGTGTTTTCAAGAAAAACAATGTCGTCACGGATAGATTGTATGTGTTGTGGAAAGCTAATAAAAGGGCATGGGTCACAAGGCAAATTTTCGAAGAGTGGGTCCATGAAGAGTTTGGCCCCAGTGTGAAAAAATACATCCTGGATAATAAATTGGAACTCGAGTGCCTCCTGTTACTGGACAATGCTCCAGCACATCTTCCAAACTTGGTAGACCTAGTGTCTAGGGACTTCAGTTTCATCACAATGAAGTTCTTGCCTCCTAACACCACTCCTCTTGTCCAGCCCATGGACCAGCAGGTCATTTCTAACTTCAGAAAACTCTACACAAAAGCAGTGTTTCAAAAGTGCTATGAAGTGACCTCAGACACTGAGTTGACGGTAAGAGTTCTGGAGGAATCACTTCAATATCTACAACTGCATAAGCCTTATAGGTAAGGCTTGGGAGAGAGTGACTTCCAGGACTTTGAACTCTGCTTGGAGACAACTGTGGCCAGATTGTGTCCAAGAGAGGGATTTTGAAGGGTTTGAGGCTGACCCTGACCCTGCTGACCCTCTGCCTGTTGTGGACTGTATTGTGGCATTGGGGAAGTCCCTGGGATTGGAAGTGAGTGGCGAGGATGTGGAAGAGTTGGTGGAGGACCACAGGGTAGACCTAACCACTGAAGAGCTGCAGGAGCTTTATCTGGAACAGCATCAGACCACAGTTGAGGAACTTGCTTCACAGGAGGAGGAGGAAGAGGGAGTGGATGAGGTGCCTTATTCAGAGATTAAGGAGATTTGTGCAAAGTGGAATGATGTGCAAAGGTTTGTGGAGAAATACCACCCTGAGCAAGCTGAAACAACCCATCTCTGCAACATGTTCTGTGACAAAACAATTTCCCATTTTAGGGACATCTTAAAGAGGCACCAGAAACAGAGCACTCTGGACAGTTATTTTTTGAGACAGGGGTCCAGTGATTCTCAAGCTGGTCCTAGTGGCATTAGGAGAAAAAGAACAGAAGTAACCCCAGATAAGGACTTGTTACCTGAAGTCTTTATGTAGGGGGATTCCCCTTCCAAACACTAAACCCTCCCTCACTCCTCCCTATCTTCCAGATGCCATTAACAATCTTCAATAAAGGTAAGTAAAAATGTTATTTTATGTTTATTTAAATGTTTATTTATTAACCCTTTGGGGGTCCAAGGGGTCTCTCTGAAACTCGTTCTCAGGGTCCACGAATATAAAAAAAAAAAAAAATTATTTTTTCTTGTGAAATGATAGAGAATCTTTTTCCGATCATAACGCCACAAAAATTATGAAATTTGATTGAAAACTAACGGAATTATGCTTTCGCGAAGTTAGCGGTAGCCATGACACTTACGCATCGGCGATTTTGCCCACTTTGAGCCCTATTTTCGGCACATTCCAATGTTTCAGTCTACTACAATTATAGCTATTTCGCTAGAACTCCATTTCTTCTATCGATTGAGTACACGAAACCGCCAATTTACCAATTTCAACTACCCAAAATAGTGGTCAGAAAATGGCAATTTGGCCAATTTCACACAAATTTCAAACGATGCCAATTTCAAAATAGGGTCCATAATAAACAAGGCAGACATTCCTGGCACTAAAATAACATCTTCTCTGTTCATTAGTCACGTCTCCAGGCCCCTCTTACATTACTTTTGCTTTCCATTTTGAATTTTTATTCTCACAAAAAAATAGAAGATTTATTGTTATGTATACAACTGCATCACTGTAAAAATGGTATAAATAATATCAGAGCACTTGTGCATGAATATTAGACTCGCCAGTTGATGTGTATTGGACGCATGGTGTGATTTGTTTACTCCTGAACATCGTCAAAAATCGAACATTTTTGCTACTTTGAGCTCAATTTTAAGGTACTTGTTATTGTCAAACCAATCAAAATCATCTCTATTTCTGTAATATATCTTCCATTCTATCAAATGAGACCAAGAAAACGAGAATACAACAATAAATACCATACGAAAATAGACTGCAAAGTTGCTGTTTTAAACCAAAAACACGGTCAGAGTTTTTCTTTCCTCATTATGCACTGTGTGGTGCAGGATTTTTTTTATACTGCGCACACTGACCGCACATACCCATTCTATCACATCTAGGCCTAACAGACTGTTTCTGCTTGATTTGAGGGCGCTAGAATTTAGGCGTACTAGTACGTCAATAACCCCAGTGCGTAAGACGTACTAGTACGACCAAAACCCCGAAAGGGTTAATAATTGTACTACATATGTATGTTTGTTGTGTGTATGTAAAACTATAATTAATCTCTATAACATTTATTTTTTTTAATATTTTTGGGTTTCTGGAACAGATTAACCCTTTGACTGTTTTGGTCGTATCTATATAAGTTATATGTCTTACGAGCCAATGTTTCCGAGTTATACGTCTTAGGGTTAAACCATTGAGTCAGTAGGGGTCCTACTGAGGGTGGCTATGAGCCACATCAAGTGCTTAATGCTGACGAGAGAAGTGTTTTCTGGAAGAAAATGCCAACATGAACTTATATCAGTCAGCAAGAGAAAAGTGCACCAGGCTTCAAGACAGCAAAGGATCGCTTCACCTTGCTCCTTTTCGGTAATGCATCAGGTGATTTCAAGTGTAAGCCCAATCCTCGTGCTTAGAGGAAAAGGGAATTTGTTTTTCCTTCCGCAAACTGAAGGTTTATTCAGATACGCGGGGCCAGGAGGGGAGTATCGACCCCTGCAACCACAATTAGGTAAGTACAGTTACATTGATCATCATACATAGCAGCATATTTGTAGAGAACCTAGGATAACCCAAAAAAAGTCAGACAAAGGAAATAAGTCACTGACTTTTTTGGGTTATCCTAGGTTCTCTACACATATGCTGCTATGTATGATAATCTTCGTAACTGTATCTGTGTATACCTGAATAAACTTACTTACAGTTTGCGGGAAGGAAAAACAAATAACCATTCCCACAAGCAGCCTTGTTGTTGTTCAGCGGGGGACACCACCATCGGCCTTCCACAGCCACCCTGGACCCCACCATCCCAGCATTCGTACGTATTTCATACGCGTCAAAAAAAAGTCCTCTGAGAGAGTGAATTGTGTTTTGATCTTTAAATTAATATATCTTGTATCTGCCAAGCAATCAAAGTGTTGCTCAAAGTGGGAAGAAAAGGTATAAGCGTTTAAGTCTTAGAATTAACAAAGAAAAAGATATTAGACAAGACATAACCCGTGGCTGTAATGAAGTGTTACTTTGTACACATAAAAAGAGGTAAACATAAGTTTGTGTGACTGACTTACTGACTTGACTGACTTACTGACTTGACTGATTGACTTGACTGACTTACTGACTTGACTGACTTACTGACTTGACTGACTTACTGAATGACTTGATTGACTTACTGAATGACTTGACTGACTTACTGAATGACTTAAAGTTAGACACTCAGTACAACCATCGACTTCAGTACCAGAACCTCTACCATCCACCTCAGCCCAGTAGGGCCACAGCATAATTCTCCACTCTCTTCACAATCATCCACAAACACCAGCACCCACAATTTAGGGTAAATACTATTATTTCTGTTACAATTGTAGTCTTAAGCAGTAAAAACAACATAATACATCACAATAATGAACTACAATTACATATTCACTTTTATTTTTGTAAGATCTGTTGGTCTAAAAAAAACTTGTTTGGCTTTTTGGGGACTCCCAGGAACGTAACCCTATTTTTCTATCTTCGATAGAATGGAAGATATATTACAGAAATAGTGATGATTTTGATTGGTTTTACGATGACAAGTACCTTGAAACTGAGCGCAAAGTAGCAAAAATGTTCGATTTTTGTCGATGTTCAGGAGTAAACAAATCACGCCATGCGTCCAATACACATCAACTGGCATGTCTAATATTCTTGCACAAGTGCACTGATATTATTTACAGTGGTACCTCGACTTACGATATTTTTTCATTCCAGAATGCTGTTCAAGTGCCATTACCAAACGAATTTATCTCCTTAAGAAATGTTGTAAAATAGACTAGTCCTTTTAGACCCCCAAAATTACACTTACAAAAGCATTTAAAAAAATAAACTTACATAAAAGGGTGAGTTTGGGGACCATCGTAAGTCGAGGTACCACTGTATACCATTTCTACAATGATGCAGTTGTATACATAACAGTAAATCTTCTATTTTTTTGTGAGATTAAAAATTCAAAATGGAAAGCAAAAGTAATGTAAGAGGGGCCTGGAGACGTGACTAATGAACAGATAAAATGTTTTTTTCTGGACCCTATTTTGACATTGGCATTTTTTTAAATTTGTGTGAAATTGAACAAATTGCCAATTTCTGACCACCTTATTGGGTAGTTGAAATCGGTAAATTGGCGATTTCTTATACTAAATTAATAGAACAAATGGAACTCTAGCGAAATAGCTAAAATTATAGTAGACTGAAACATTGGAATTTGCAGAAAATAGGGCTCAAAGTGACCGAAATCGCCGATGCGTAAATGTCATCGATACCACTAACTTCGCGAGAGCATAACTCCGTTAGTTTTCAATAAAATTTAATAATTTTGGTGGTGTTATGATCGGAAAAAGATTCTCTATCATTTCATAAGAATTTTTTTTTTTCTGAAAATTTTTCGACCCTGAGAACAAGTTTGGGAGAGGGCCTCTCGACCTTCAAAGGGTTAAAATGTAGATCTCCACAAAATGTGCTATAAAACATACAAGGCACATTTTTATCATTAACCACTTGAGGGTCCGTGTCTTTGTTCTATGGGTTTGAAGCCAGGATTCGTGCCATTGCTCTAAAAGGTTTGGAGCCAGCTCACTCAGATGAGCAGTAAATATGGGCCTAGATATGAGAGAATGGGTCTATATGGTAAGTGTGCACCATATAAAAAATCCTGCAGCACTCGGTGCATGAGAAAAAACTGCGACTGTTTTTGGTTTAAAACAGTGACTTTCCAGTATTGTTTTTATGGTTGTATTCACGGTTTCTTGGTCTCATTTGACAGAATGGAAAATATAGTACAGAAATAAAGATGATTTTGATTGGTTTTAGGACTGAAAATAGCTCGAAATTTAGCTTAAATTAGGGGAAATGTTCGATTTTGGTTGATGTTCAAGCGTAAACAAATCACATCATGCATCCAATACACATCAACTGGTGGGTCTAATGCGCGTTCATTAACCCTTAAACTGTCCACACGTTGATATACGTTCACGTGCGTACTGCCCCGAACGTAGATCAACGTTTTATTTTTCATTCCTTCAAATTTAGTGCGATAGGCCTGAGTCGCCTAGACATGAGAGAATGGATCTGCACCCTCAGTGTGCGCAGTAGTATTAAAAAAATCTGGGACCATTTAGTACCTTGTGGGAGCACCAGTTCAATTCAGTGCCAGCTAGAGCAAATACTGTGGCAAACACCAGGGATTCACTGATGTCATGTCGCATTAACACTCCCCTTATAAGAGGAAAGTAAAAATAGGTTAGATAAATACACGAGTAGCTGTGGGTGGGTGTGAGTTGGACCTGACAAGCTTATGCTACTAGGTCTGATGCCATTCTCCTTCCTTCAGAGGATGTGACCTGACTAGGTGGGTCATTGGTCTAAGCTGGGGGGTGACATGGACCTGCCTTGCATGGGCCAGTAGGCCTACTGCAGTGTTCCTTCTTTCTTATGTTCTTATGTATTCGGCAGGCTGGCTGGCTTTGGCTGTCTGTGGCTGTCTCTCTATCTGTCTATATCTTTGTCTGTCTATATCTATATGTCCTATCTCTCTCTCTCTCTCTCACATGTACACATAAGTACAGTTATTATACATAGTGTAAATTACCTAGGATAACCCAAAAATTCCAGGCAAAGTGCTATACAATACTTGTAGAGATAAGGCATAATAAGCATGACTGGCAAGTAATACGCATCTTCACTTCTGCATCGTGTATAATACCTGTTGGCTTACGAGCCGCACTCTGAGACTGAGACAAGCAGACGGAAAGACACACACACACAGGCAGACAGAAAGACAGATAAGTAGAGTTAGACAGAAATAAGCAGAGCTTGACAAACAGACAGACAGATACAGACAGATAGACATTGAAAAAGGGAGGGTTCAATCCAGCACTGCTGACATTTATCAAATGTCACTGAGCTGTCAAGAGTTATCTGACACTTGTCAACACACCATTCTTCAAGGAGTTTCATATACTCCAGGCACACAGGCAGACAGAAAGACATAAGCAGAGCTAGACAGACACAGAGATACAGACAGATAGACAGATAGATAGATAGACAGACAGACAGAAAGACACAGATAGATACAGAGTGAAAGAGCGAGGGTTCCCTGCACACATTCATTCATCAATGTCACTGCCTTATCAGTAGTTATCTGGGAATTGTCATAACACCATTCTTCAAGGAGTTTCATATATACTCCTGGATGTCTAAAACATTGCTGGGACCTATAAATACTTCGTATATATTTATAGACAATAGTAAATGACCAAGGTAGGCGAAAATGTTCACCTGTTGGTGTGATTGTGACTATTTGAGTACTATTTCAGTGCATAATATTAGTGTTAGAACAAAGATTGGCTATGAAATCACATGAACTATTGTAAATTGTAATTATCAGAACATAACAATTATATAAATTAAAATGAAAACTAGAAAAAAAAGTATATCGGCAATACTTCTGCAAGCGGCAGGACTTGATGTTGCCGTCAGGTGAGAATCCAGCACCAAATTGGCGGGCTTATATCTCGGTAAGTACTGGCCCTAAAAAATTTTTTTTAGCCTATCCTGTTTATAAAAATGCGCTCTTCATTTAAAAAAAAATGAATTTTTTTTTTCAAAATATTCGGGGCAGTACGCAGGTGAACGTATATCTACGTGTGGACAGTTTAAGGGTTAAGGCACTGATATTATTTATACAATTATTACACTATTGCATAACAGTAAATCTTATATTTTTTGTGTGAATAAAAATTCAAAATGGAATTCACATGTAAAGCCTGGAAATGTAACTAATGAACAGAAGAAATGTTATTTTAGTGCCAGGAATGCCTGCATTGTCTACTCTGGAACCTATTTTGAAATTGGAATATTTTAAAATTTGTGTGAAATTGGCCAAATTACTAACTTCTGATCACTTTATTGGGTACATGAAATAGTTGATCGGGCAATTTCTTGTGCTCATCCAATAAAATGAAAGGCATACTAGCGAAATAGCTAATAATTTGGTCTACTGGAACAATATAATTAGCCTAAAATAGGACTCATAGTGAGCAAAATTGGCAATGCACAAATATTGTTAACACAACAAAATTCACGATAGCGTAATTTTGTCAATTTTCCACCAAATTTTCACAGAAAAAGATTCTCTACCATTTCATAAGGAAAATAAAAATTCAAAACTCTTGTACCCTGTGGATAAGTTTTAGATCAGGAGTCTGGACCCTCAAAGATTTTGCTTATCTTGCAAAAGAGGAACTAAAAAAAAAAAAAACTACATTAACACCTACATGTAGATGAAAAAATCTTTATAAAAATTTATTAAATCTCTAATAAATGAATAAACTGAGAATGCATATAGAGCAGATAAATCAAGAATGGTATGTAGGAAACTACTATCTAAGGGGAATAAAACAGCATCCAAAAACAAACCTCATAGGAGCTTATTAACTTCCAAAAATTGGGAGACAATGATCCTAAATTTTAATTTGAGAAACTTTAATTTTAGCTAGTGGAGAATGTGTATACACTCAGTGGGCACTTTATTAGGATACCTGGGCACTTTATAAGGTATACCTGGGCACTTTATTAGGTATACCTGGGCACTTTATTAGGTATACCTGCTCATTAATGCACATATTTAAATGACAATCACACGGTAGTATCTCAATGACTAAAATCATTCAGACATGGTCAATAGGCTCAGTTGTTTAGTCAGAACATCAGAATGGGAGAGAAATGTGATCTTATTGACTGTGACCACAGAATGATTGTTGGTGCCAGACAGGTAGTTTGAGTATCACAGAAACTGATCTGGTATTTTCCCACACAACAGTCTCTAGAGTTTACAGAGAATGGTGTGAAAAACACAAAACACCCAGCAAGTGAGAGTTCTGTGGGTGAAAATGCCTTGTTAATCAGAGAAGTCAGAGGAGAATGGCCATACTGGTTCAAGCTGACAGGAAGGTGACAGTAACTACATGCTACAACAGTGGTATGCAGAAGAGCATCTCTAAATGCACAACACTTTGAACCTTGAAGTGGATGGGCTACAGCAGCAGAAGACCAAAGTGGAATCCACTCCTGTCAGCTAAGAACAGGAAACTGAGGCAAAGATAGACACAGGCTTACCAAAACCGGGCAGTTCAAGATTGGAAAAATGTTGCCTGAATAGGTGACAAAAGATTGGATATCAGATTGGAGGGAGAGAGTATGGAGGAGGTGAATGTATTCAGATATTTGGGAGTGGACATGTCGGCAGATGGGTCTATGAAGGATGAGGTGAATCATAGAATTGATGAGGGGAAAAGGGTGAGTGGAGCACTTCGGAGTCTGTGGAGACAAAGAACCTTGTCCATGGAAGTAAAGAGGGGAATGTATGAGAGTATAGTTATACCAACGCTCTTATATGGGTGTGAAGCATGGGTGATGAATGTTGCAACGAGGAGAAGGCTGGAGGCAGTGGAGATGTCATGTCTGAGGTCAATGTGTGGTGTGAATATAATGCAGAGAATTCGGAGTTTGGAAATTAGGAGGAGGTGCGGGATTACCAAAACGATTGTCCAGAGAGCTGAGGAGGGGTTGTTGAGGTGGTTTGGACATGTAGAGAGAATGGAACGAGACAGAGTGACTTCGAGAGTGTATAAATCTGTAGTGGAGGGAAGGCGGGGTAGGGGTCGGCCTAGGAAAGGTTGGAGGGAGGGGGTAAAGGAAGTTTTGTGTGCAAGGGGCTTGGACTTCCAGCAAGCATGTGTGAGCGTATTTGATAGGAGTGAATGGAGGCATATGGTTTTTAATACTTGACGTGCTGTTGGAGTGTGAGCAAAGTAACATTTATGAAGGGATTCAGGGAAACCGGCAGGCCGGACTTGAATTCTGGAGATGGGAAGTACAGTGCCGGCACTCTGAAGGAGGGGTGTTAATGTTGCAGTTTTATAACTGTAGTGTAAAGCACCCTTCTGGCAAGACAGTGATGGAGTGAATGATGATGAAAGTTTTTCTTTTTCGGGCCACCCTGCCTTGGTGGGAATCGGCCAATGTGTTAATAATAAAAAAAAAAATCTGATAAATCTTTATTTCTGCTGCAACATGCAGATGGGAAGGGTCAAAATTTGGCATAAACCATAGGAATGTGGAATAACGGGTGATTTGCAGTATTAATGAAGCCAACAAATTTGCAGCAAGTGTGTGATGCTATCATGCCAACATGGACCAGAATCTCTAAGGAATGTTTCCAGTACCTTGTCGAATCCATGCCTCAAAGAATTCAGATTGTTTTGAAGGCAAAGGGAGAAGTCCTACCCAGTACTAGAAAGATGTACAGTGGACCCCCGGTTTTCGTGATGCTCCAAACTTGCCCATTTATGTAAGTGTATTTTTGTAAATGCTTTTGTAAGTGTATTTTTGGGGGTCTAAAAGGACTAGTCTACTTTACATTATTCCTTATGGGAATAAATTTGTTTGGTAATGGCACTCGAACAGCATTCTGGAACGAAAAAATCACGAAAACCGGGGGTCCACTGTATCTAATAAAGTGGCCACTGAGTATATGTACAGTATACATGGAGAGGGTTTCAGGGGGTCAACGCCCCCGGTCTGTGACTAGTTTATTTTTAATTTTAGGTATGAGAATAATGCATTTTATTCTATTTCTCAATATGTTTCTTAAAGGTTAAAACAAATTTAAACCATATAAAGGAAATGTGTCAGTCAACTGAGTATAATAGTGAAGAGAGGTTATTGTTCAAGTTCTGAATTATAATTTTATATTTTCAATTTCCAGTTATTCTTTCAGTTTTCAAAAGTTTTTCTGAAACTTTAATAAACATTATTTTGTGTTGAATATCTGTTTCATGTTCAATATAACTTGAAATCATTCAGACTTATTTTTTATAATAGATTTCTCATTATATCTTCATCTGATTACATTAGACCTTCATTAACATAATCAGCTGTAGTTTGGGCCCACACATTGTTAATTATGCTGGAGTGAAAATTCATAGTTTTTCTTTCAAATGAAGGAAAACAAAAATCATTCTACAAATTCTTGAGGCAATGAGATAACAGGCACTGACAACTTGCAACACTGATGACAATGAGACTCTAAATTACAGAAAAAATAAGTTAAAAAAAAAATGTCAAAAAGCACTTGTAAATCAATTTAGCACAAAATGTCACATTGCAACAAGTTAAATTTCAAAAATTCATTCAGAAATGTACCCAATGGGCATTATTCTATTCTTGTACCATATACAGTAGATATATATACATACATATAGCAATTATATGGGATGGAAATAAATAAGAAAATATAAAAATAAAGTAGGAGTACTTACCGGTGAGCCTTGCGATTCTGATTGTGATTGGTATGATTCTTTGACTTGGCCATGTTTTATGTCTTTCTAGCCTGTAAGAAAAATATATATTGAGTACTGGGAAACTAAAAGATATGAGAAAAACCATATTAAGCTCAACTTTAAATTAAAACAAGCTTTTATTATTATACTGTATATACAGTAGGGCCCCGCTATATGGCGTTTCACCTTACGGCATTCTGCCAATACAGCAATTTCAAATTATGACGAAAACTTGCTATATGGCTCCCGTCTTTCAAATACAGCGCACCCCACCCAGTTTGTTTACATTCTCCGTGAGCACATCTCTCTGTTATGTCTGGAAACTTTGCAAAATTTCAAGTTTTAAAGTTATTGCATATTTTATATGTACAGTGGACCCTTGCTATTCGAACACTCCAAAACTCACCCTTTTATGTAAGTTTATTATTTTAAGTGCTTTTATAAGTGTATTTTTAGGGGTCTGAAATGGACTCATCTAATTTACATCATTCCTTATGGGAATAAATTCGTTTGGTAACAGCACTTGAACAGCATTCTGGAATGACGGTGAGTTTTGGAGTGTTCGAATAGCGAGGGTCCACTGTACTCTGATAATTATACAGTGGACCCCCGGCTAACGAACACCCCGGAAATCGTACAATTATGTAAGTATAATATTGCAAGTGCTTGTGGAAGTGTATTTTTCAGGGTCTGAAATAGACTAACCTACGTGACATTATTTCTTAAGGAAGTAAATTCGTTCGGTAATGGCACTTGAGCAGGCTTCTGGAATGAATTTTGTTCGTTAGCCGGGGGTCCACTGTACATACATAACAAAAAAAGGCACAATACCGTGACTGGAACAATACACACACAACCCGCACATATAAAAAGAGAGGAGCTTACGACGACGTTTCGGTCCGACTTGGACCATTTACAAAGTCACACTAACACACAGGACAGGTGGAAGGGGTATTTATAGGCAGGCAGACAGGGGAGGGCACAGGAAAGTGGGGTAATAATGGAGGTAGTAGTGGAAGTGGAGTCAGTCATATTCTAGGAAAGGAGCACTGCAATGAAGCTGGCAGCCCGCATGGGTTAGGACAAGAACACAAGAGGGGGGAAAAGGCAAATAAAATAAAGAAGGACAAATACAAGGCAAAAGAAAAGAAAGAAAAGAAAACCCAGAGGAAAAAAGAGAAGGGGGAAGAGATAAAAGGGGAAGGAATCAGGTTAAGTCGCAGGTGTTCTGAAGTTTGGAGCATTTAACAATGTAATGGGAGAGGAAAGCATCAACAGAGACAAAGCCAGGGCTAAGATTCATACAGGGAAAGTTGTGTATAAGGGAGGATTCAACCAGACGGCGACTGTGAAAGTTAGACGTAGGATAGAGTTTTAGCAGAAGACCAATCAATAGGATGACTGTGATCTCTGACATGACAGAAACGAGCACTATTTTTGTGCTCCCTAAGTCTGTCAGAAAGAGATCGGCCAGTTTCTCCGAAGTACTGAAGAGGACAGGAGGAGCAAGAAATAGAGTAGACACCAGGAGAATCTATAGAGGGAGGGGAGGTATGAACTAGATTAGTGCGAAGAGTGTTAGTCTGGCGAAAGGTAAGTTTGATGTCTAAGGAACGGAGAGAGTTGTTGAGATTAGAGAGACAAGAGATGTAGGGAAGGCAGAGGACAGGAGAGTTCCCAGGAGTAGAGGGTTTAGGAGAGAAGAAAGTCCGTTTGGCACGAGAGAAAGCAGAGTCTAACACTAACACTCTTCGCACTAATCTAGTTCGGAAAACGCTATTCGTCTTGGACGCGTACACGGCACAACGCTCCATCCAGAGTCATGCCATTTTTTTTACCAGGGAGTGAGCGCCACCCCCGCCACCTACGCATTCATACCATATACATTTTGTCATTATTCCATTTTTTTAGTGCTTGCAATTGCTAAATAAGCCACCATGGGCCCAAAGAAAGCTCCTAGTGCCAGCCCTGTGGTAAAGGGCTGAGAGGGAAGACTGTATCTTCTTAAGTGATTCAGTGATTCTACAATATGTTATGATACTAAAGCAGCAGGAGTTGATAAAGGCTATAGCACCAGCCAGCGATAAAGTGTAGCATTAACAGTGTAGCAAGTAAGTTAAGCTATTAAGCGATAGAAAAATGACAGACACGAAACTTAACTCCTCCAATGTTGTTGGAGTTATGTAGGGCGACTGACAACACCGCCGTGTGTCTGGCAGCCATCACTATTTAAGGCGTATCTTTCAGTGGCCCTTATACACCCAACAACACAACACCGGTCCTCACATTCGTAATGATATTTTATTCATTCTAGAGTATATGTCATGTTTCTATGTTATTAATATTGTTTATTACATCATATTAGATGAATTGTAATAGATAAATAAGCCATAGAGTTTATATTAGTGTCATTTTGAAGGACTATCTTGTCCTGTCCACAAACACACACCCCTGTCACCGGCACAATTCCAAACATTCGCCAGAAACAGAACTCTCTGGAACACTTTTTTGAGCAACAGGGGTCCAGTGACTCAATCTGGTCCTAGTGGCATTAAAAAACAAAAAAAGAGAAGTAACCCAGGAAGAGGACTTGGTACCTGAAGTGTTAATGGAAGGGGATTCCCCTTCCAAACACTAGCAACTACTCCTTCCATCTTCCACACATCAACAACTCTTCAATAAAAGTAAGTGTCAAGTTATTACTGTTTTATGTACTTTATATCTCATTCTTTTCTGTGTAATTTAATGTGGAAACAATAATTATTTTAATACTTTTGGGTGTCTGAAATGGATTAATTGAATTTCCATTATGTCTTAAAAGGAAAATAGATTCGGATTACATTATTTTCGGTTTAAGTTAAGCCCTCTGGAACGGATTAATCATGTAATCCGGGGGTCCACTGTATATACACTTGGAAAATCCTAGAGGGATTAGTACCAAACTTGCTCACAAAAATCACTCCCTACGAAAGCAAAAGACTTGGCAGACGATGTAACATCTCACCAATGAAAAGCGGGATGTCACTAGCATGTTGAGAGAACACAATAAGTGTCAGGGTCCCAAGACTGTTCAACTGCCTCCCAGCATACATAAGGGGGATTACCAATAGACCCCTGGCTGTCTTCAAGCAGGCACTGGACAGGCACCTAAAGTCGGTACCTGACCAGCCAGGCTGTGGTTCGTACGTTGGACTGCGTGCGGCCAGCAGTAACAGCCTGGTTGATCAGGCCCTGATCCACCATGAGGCCTGGTCACAGACCGGGCCGTGGGGGCGTTGACCCCCGGAATTCTCTCCAGGTGAACTCCAGGTACAATGGTCCCTCGGAAATCGAACACTCCCAACTCGCCCTATTATGTAAGTTTATTATTGTAAGTGCTTTTATAAGTGTATTTTTGGGGGTCTAAAAGGACTAATCTAATTTACATTATTTCTTATGGGAATAAATTTGTTTGGTAACAGCACTTGAACAGCATTCTGGAATGAAGAATGTTTGATTTCCGAGGGTCCACTGTATGTTCAAATGTAATGCTCCATAACCTATATCAATATAGATTAAGAATTAGTATTAGTCTGCCCGAAATGCCTAGGCATCCTAGTGGCCTTCTTTGTAATTAATATTTTTCAACATGTAAACCACACATTGTAAGCTTTACAAGGTAATAAAGATTTTGATTTTGATTTGATTTGACTATGGGGGTTAGGCTTATTGGTCTATAGTTCGAAGCTAAGGACTTGTCACCTGCTTTGAAAATAGGTATCACATTTACCATTTTCCACTTATCTGGCACTATGCCAGTTTATAGTGATATGTTGAAAAAATTAGCCAAAGGTTTGATTTACTTTGTTGCAACTGTACAGGAGAGTCCAATTTACACAGCAGGTTAGGTTCTGGGCTACTGCTTTAACCCTTTCGGGGTTTCGGTCGTACTAGTACAGCTTACACCCTAGGGTTATGGTCGTACTAGTACGCCTAAATTCAAGTGCCCTCAAATCAAGCAGAAACAGGCTGTTAGGCCTAGATGTGATAGAATTGGTCTGTGCGGTCAGTGTGCGCAGTATAAAAAAATTCCTGCATCACACAGTGCATAATGAGGAAAAAAAAACTCTGACCGTGTTTTGGGTATAAAACAGCGACTTTGCAGTCTATTTTCGTATGGTATTTATGCTACCTGGAGTCTACCTGGAGAGAATTCCAGGGGTCAACGCCCCCGCGGCCCGGTCCGTGACCAGGCCTCCTGTTGGACCAGAGCCTGATCAACCAGGCTGTTACTGCTGGCCGCACACAGTCCAACGTACGAACCACAGCCCGGCTGGTCAGGTACCGACTTTAGGTACCTGTCCAGTGCCTGCTTGAAGACAGCCAGGGGTTTGTTGGTAATTCCCCTGATGTATGCTGGGAGGCAGTTGAACAATCTTGGGCCCCTGACACTTATTGTGTTGTCCCTCAACGTGCTAGTGGCACCCCTGCTCTTCATTGGTGGGATGTTACATCGCCTGCCGAGTCTTTTGCTTTCGTAGGGAGTGATTTTTGTGTGCAAGTTTGTTACTAAGCCCTCGAGAATTTTCCATGTGTATATAATAATGCATCTCTCCAGCCTAGGTTCTAGAGAGTACAGGTTTAGGAACTTCAAGCGTTCCCAGTAGTTGAGGTGGTTTATCGCACTTATGCGTGCGGTGAAGGTTCTCTGCACATTTTCAAGGTCAGCAATTTCACCCGCCTTGAAAGGTGCCGTTAGTGTGCAGCAATATTCCAGCCTAGATAGAACAAGCGATCTGTAAAGTGTCAACATGGGCTTGGCATCCCTGGTTTTGAAGGTTCTCATTATCCATCCTGTCATTTTTCGAGCAGATGCAATTGCTACTTTGTTATGGTCCTTGAAGGTGAGATCCTCTGACATGATCACTCCCAGGTCTTTGACATTAGTTTTTCGCTCTATTGTGTGGTTGGAATTAGTTTTGTACTCCGATGAGATTTTAATGTCTTCACGTTTTCCGTATCTGAGTAATTGAAATTTCTCATCATTGAACTTCATATTGTTTTCTGCAGCCCATTTAAAGATTTGGTTTATGTCTGCTTGGAGTCTAGCCGTGTCTTCAACGGTGGACACTGTCATACAGATTCGGGTGTCATCTGCAAAGGAAGACACAGCACTGTGGCTTATATCCCTGTCAATATCTGATGAGGATGAGGAATAGGATGGGAGCAAGTACTGTGCCTTGTGGAACAGCTTTTCACAGTAGCTGCCTCAGACTTTACTCTGTTGACTACTACTCTTTGTGTTCTACATGTTAGGAAATTATAGATCCATCTACCAACTTTTCCTGTTATTCCTTTATCACGCATTTTGTGTGCTATTACACCATGGTCACACTTGTCAAAGGCTTTTGCAAAATCTGTGTATATAACATCTGCATTCTGTTTATCTTCTAGAGCATCCAGGACCTTGTCGTAGTGGTCCAGTAGTTGGAACAGACAGGAGCGGTCTGCTCTAAACCCATGCTGTCCTTTGTTGTGCAATTGATGGGTATCAAGATGGGTGGCGATCTTGCTTCTTAGAACCCTTTCAAAGATTTTTATGATATGGGACGTTAGCGCAATTGGTCTGTAGTTCTTTGCTATTGCTTTACTGCCCCCTTTGTGGAGCGGGGCTATGTCTGTTGTTTTTAGTAGCTGCGGGACGATCCCAGTGTCCATGCTCCCTCTCCATAAGATGTTAAAAGCATGTGATAGGGGCTTCTTGCAGTTCTTGATGAACATGGAGTTCCATGAGTCTGGGCCTGGAGCAGAGTGCATGGGCATGTCATTTATTGCCTTTTCGAAGTCATTTGGCGTCGTGGTGATGTCAGAAAGACAAGCGTCTGTCAAATTTTGTGGCACTCTCATAAAAAATTCATTTAGGTTTTCGATTTTCAGTCTGGTTAGTGGCTCGCTAAAAACTGAGTCATACTGGGACTTAAGTAACTCACTCATTTCCTTGCTGTCATCTGTGTAGGACCCATCCCGTTTAAGTAGCTTGTATTCTCGTTTTCTTAGTCTCATTTTATAGAATAGATGATATATTACAGAAATAGATTTAATTTTGACTGGCTTCACGATGACAAGTACCTTGAAACTGAGCGCAAAGTAGCGAAAATGTTCGATTTTGGCCGATGTTCAGGAGTAAACAAATCACACCATGCGTCCAATACACATCAACTGGAGAGTCTAATATTCTTGCACAAGTGCGCTGATATTATTTATACCATTTTTACAATGATGCAGTTGTATACATAACAGTAAATCTTCTATTTTTTGTGAGAATAAAAATTAAAAATGGAAAGCAAAAGTAATGCAAGAGGGGCCTGGAGACGTGACTAATGAACAGAGAAGATGTTATTTTAGTGCCAGGAATGTCTGCCTTGTTTATTATGGACCCTATTTTGAAATTGGCATCGTTTGAAATTTGTGTGAAATTGGCCAAATTGCCATTTTCTGACCACTATTTTGGGTAGTTGAAATTGGTAAATAGGCGGTTTCTCGTACTCAATAGACTGAAACATTGGAATTTGCCGAAAATAGGGCTCAAAGTGGGCGAAACGCCAATGCGTAAATGTCATCGATACCGCTAGCTTCACGAAAGCATAATTCCGTTAGTTTTCGATCAAATTTGATAATTTTTGTGGCGTTATGATCGGAAAAAGATTCTCTATCATTTCATAAGAAAAAATAAGTTTTTTTTAAATTCTTGGACCCTGAAAACTAGTTTCGGAGAGGGTCCTTGGACCCCAAAGGGTTAAAGTGAAACATAACCTTTTTTTTTTTTTACTTTCAGATGCATAAAAAAAGCCTGATAACATGTTTACACTATCATATGCAGTATTAAGTAAGAAATAAAGCTAACCTAAAAAAAAAATCATATACAGTATACACATTACTTACCTTAAAATATTTTCATTTTTAGCTTATAGTAATATTACCTACCTTAAAATATTTTCAGTTTTGGCTTTTAGTAATATATTTATTTTAGGAAGTCTCAATAAATGAAGAATGGGTATGATGAAAACTGCTGCATTACTGAAATGCTGTAAAGCGGGGCCCTCCTGTCAGTGGTCACGAGTGGTCGCAGTCCCTGAGTGCTTTGGGAATTAGTGTGGGGGTTAATCATGGCTAGCTGCTGCAGTGTTTTAAAACGTGAGGTTGGAGTGCTGAAGGAGGATGTCCTGCTTCTCCAGGAGGAATTTAGGAGGCTGAAGGTTTACCTTAATGGGTTTGGAAGTGAGAGTGAGGTCCTGCTTCTCCAGGAGGAAATTAGGAGGCTGAAGGTTCACCTCAAGGGTTTTGGAAGAGAGGGTGAGGTGGCTGCAGTTCTGGAGGGGAATAGGGATACCAGTAGTGAGGTGCAGTCTGCCACTCCCTGCGAGGAGGGTGAAGGGGGGGAGGAAGAAAAGGCTACCAGGAGTGAGGTGCAGTCCAGCACCTGCTACAAGTGGCGAGTGGTTCCCAGTAATGGCAGGAACATCAAAATAAGGAAGGTTAAGAGAGAAGACTTGAAGGTAGGAAATCGCTTCTCTGTTCTTCAGGATGAGTGTACTCCAGTGGCCAGTGAAGGTAAAGGTACTACTTCCCCAAGTGAAGGTAAGGGTACTACTTCCCCAAGTGAAGGTAAAGGTACTACTTCCCCTGCTAATAGAGGTAAGCGAATTCTTGTGGTAGGTGACTCACAGGTAAGATATATGGACCGTGTTTTCTGTAATAGGAATAAAAAGGTGAGAGAGAGGGTGTGCTTCCCTGGAGCTGGTGTTGGAGACATAGTCAACAGGTTGGATAATATCATGTCAGGTAATGGGAACAAGCCCATTATCTGTCTCAGTGCTGGTGGAAATGATATTGGGAAGGGTAGGAGAGAAGAGCTGCTAGATAAGTACAGGTCAGCTATAGAGCTAATTAAGTCCAAGGGAGGGGTCCCAATCATATGTAGCATCTTGCCTAGAAGGGGAGTGGGAAATGAATGGTTGTCTAGGGCAATTGGTGCAAATTGCTGGCTAGACAGATACTGCAAGGAACTTGCAATCCCATTCATTGACAACTGGGACAACTTTTATGGCAAACATGATATGTATGCAAGGGATGGGGTACATCTCTCTGGTACAGGGGTGGAAGCACTTGCTAACTCGATCGAGAGGGCCATTGCTGACATGCCTAGGATTTTAAACTGATAGAAGATAGAGGTATGGGTGTGTGTGGAAACAGTCAGTTAGGAACACTAGGGCTGAAAACAGTAAGTGTATAAAAGAAATTCATCATAAAGTTACAAATAAATACAATGGATCAGGTCAGCAAACAAAGGGAGACAGCAGAGGGAAACAAGAGACTAGCTCCCTTAAGGTTTACTATACTAATAGCAGGAGTGTAAGAAATAAGATAGATGAGTTAAGATTAATTGCAAGTGCAGGAAACATAGATATTATTGCTATAACAGAGACCTGGCTCAATCTGAAAGATAGAGAGTTGCCTTCTGAATGTCACATACAAGGCTATAAATTATTCCACACTGATAGGGTCAACAGGAAGGGTGGTGGAGTAGCGATGTATGTCAGAGACAATTTAAATTGTTGTGTTAGACAAGATATAAAATTAGAAGCGTCGGCCACTGAATCTGTTTGGTTACAGCTTCTTGAGGGCCGTGTAAAACTTATCTTGGGTGTGATTTACAGGCCCCCAAATCTTGATAGGAGTGCAGTAAACTTCTATGGGATGAAATTCGTAAGGCATCTACATATGAAAATGTTGTGCTAATGGGAGATTTCAACTTTAGACAAATTGACTGGAGCAATTTGACAGGAAATTTAGAGTCAAGTGACTTTCTTGATACGATTCAGGATTGTTTTTGAAACAGTTTGTGACAGAACCAACTAGAGGAAATAACCTGCTAGACTTGGTTCTTGCCAGCAGGGAATCGCTAATTAATAATCTTGAGGTTAATGATGAGCTTGGGGAAAGTGATCACAAATCACTCAGTTTTAATATATCATGGAATTACCCTAATAATTGCAATCAAGTCTCTGTCCCTGACTTCCGCCTGGCTGATTTTGTAGGACTGAAAAATTACCTGGGTAGGCTGAACTGGAATGACATGACAGTGGGTCAGGTAGGTGGTGATTGCCAATATGACGTTTTTCAGAGAATAGTTCTAGCTGCTCAGACAACTTATGTTCCTAATAGGGAAATCAGATCAAACAAAAATGATCCTAAGTGGATGAACAATAGATTAAAACATCTCATTGGTCAAAAGAGAGGCATATATAGGCGAATCAAAAGAGGAGAGGGGCAATTAAGTAATCAATATATTCAGTTAAAGAGAGAAATAAAAAAGGGAATAAGAAAAGCAAAAAGAGACTATGAGGTTAAAGTTGCAAGAGAATCGAAGACTAACCCAAAAGGATTTTTTCAGGTATACAGAAGTAAGATTAGGGACAAGATAGGCCCACTCAAAAGTTACTCAGGTCAGCTCACCGTCAGTGATAAGGAAATGTGTAGAATTTTTAATACTTACTTCCTCTCAGTTTTTACACAGGAAGATACTAGCGATATTCCAGAAATAATAAATTATGTAGAACAGGACGATACTAAACTATACACGATTAGGGTCACAAGTGACATGGTCCTTAGACAAATAGATAAATTAAAACCTAACAAATCCCCAGGCCCTGATGAACTGTATGCAAGGGTTCTAAAGGAATGTACGTAAAGAGGAGCTTAGCAAACCTATGGCTAATCTTTTCAACATATCACTGAAAACTGGCATGGTGCCAGATAAGTGGAAAATTGCAAATGTAATACCTATTTTCAAAGCAGGAGACAGGTCCTTAGCTTCGAACTATAGACTAATAAGCCTAACCTCCATAGTGGGAAAATTTATGGAATCAATAATAGCCGAGGCAATTCGTAGCCATCTTGAAAAGCATAAATTAATCAATGAATCTCAGCACGGTTTTACAAAAGGGCGTTCCTGCCTTACAAATTTAATAACTTTTTTCACTAAGGTATTTGAGGAGGTAGATCATGGTAATGAATATGATGTTGTGTATATGGACTTCAGTAAGGCTTTTGATAGAGTCCCACATCAGAGACTATTGAGGAAAATTAAGGCACACGGAATAGGAGGAGAAATTTTTTCCTGGATAGAGGCATGGTTGACAAATAGGCAGCAGAGAGTTTGCATAAATGGGGAGAAATCAGAGTGGGGAAGTGTCACAAGCGGTGTTCCACAGGGGTCAGTATTGGGCCCCTTGTTGTTCACAATCTACATAAACGACATAGATGAGGGAATAAATAGCGACATAAGCAAGTTTGCCGATGACACCAAAATAGGCCGTCCAATTCATTCAAATGAGGACATTAGAGCACTCCAGGAAGATTTGAATAGACTGATGCATTGGTCGGAGAAGTGGCAGATGCAGTTTAATATAGATAAATGCAAAGCTCTAAATATTGGACAGGACAATAACCATGTTACATATAAACTAAATAATGTAGATCTTAATACTACTGATTGCGAAAAGGATTTAGGAGTTCTGGTTAGCAGTAATCTAAAACCAAGACAGCAGTGATAAGTGTTCGCAATAAAGCGAACAGAATCCTTGGCTTCATATCAAGAAGCATAAATAATAGGAGTCCTCAGGTTGTTCTTCAACTCTATATATCCTTGGTTAGGCCTCATCTAGATTATGCTGCACAGTTTTGGTCACCGTATTACAGAATGGATATAAATGCTCTGGAAAACGTACAAAGGAGGATGACTAAGTTGATTCCATGTATCAGAAATCTTCCCTATGAGGATAGACTTAGGGCCCTGAATCTGCACTCTCTAGAAAGACGTAGAATTAGGGGGGATATGATTGAGGTGTATAAATGGAAAACAGGAATAAATAAAGGTGATGTAAATAGCGTGCTAAAAATATCTAGTATTGACAGGACTCGCAGCAATGGCTTTAAGTTGGATAAATTCAGATTCAGGAAGGATATAGGAAAGCATTGGTTTGGTAATAGAGTTGTCGATGAGTGGAACAAACTCCCTAGTACAGTTATAGAGGCTAAAACGTTGTGTAGTTTTAAAAATAGGCTAGATAAATATATGAGTGGGTGCGGGTGGGTGTGAGTTGGACCTGACTAGTTTGTGCTACTAGGTCAGATGCCGTGCTCCTTCCTTAAGTGGATGTAACCTGACCTGGCTGGGTCGGGGCATTGGCTTAAGCCGGTGGGAGACTTGGACGTGCCTCGCATGGGCCAGTAGGCCTGCTGCAGTGTTCCTTCTTTCTTATGTTCTTATGTTCTTATATAATTTTTATTGTAACTGATTTTCGTGCAGCCAAGTTACTTATTTTTTTATTGTTTTAATCATGACTGATAACTATCCAATAGCTACACTGCTAATAAGATATATGACATGGACTACAAGGGAAATACATCGCCAATTTTTTCTTTTTGTTATCCTAGGCAATTTACACATACCGATATGCTAGTGTGCAAGATAATTGCCATAACCTAAAATTTGTGTAATTGTGCTTATGTGTAAATGTACCTAAATAAACTTCAAGTAATTTTCAAATAAAAAAGTAAACTGGGATCGTATTATATTGTATTTGTGTCTACTTTTCCTGTAGTAGTAGCTGTAGATGAGTAGAATAAACTGTCATAGCATCACTGAAGCCACAACTTTGAATAGCAGGAAATATGAACTTTTTAAGAGAAATAAAAAAAAAAGCCAAAGAGATTATGAAGCTCAAGATCCAGAAATAAAAAATTATGAGAGTCAAGACAAAAACAAGCTATGAACAAAGTTACATACTATAGTAACAAGGCTCTCGGACAAATACCACAGATTAAAACCAAACAAATCCCTGGGCCCTGATAAACTGTTCTCAAGGGTTACAAAGGAATGTAAGAAGGAACTTAGCAAACCATTTTCTAGTCTTTTCAACATATCACTACACTGACTTGAATCATCGAAAGGCCCCGCCGTCTCCCAATCAATTTAGAGCTATTTCTAAAAAGTGCCTCATTTTTTCAACATAACTAAATCAACACTATGCTATACCAAACATAACCAGCTCATTCAACTCTATCCCTGTTCTTCCAGTCTTCCTCAAACCCCCATAGAAAATTAATTACTCATCTTGTTCCATTATACTCCTGCTGAAGCTAACTTTCTGTATCTTCCCCATCTCTGAACTGTCCCATAAACTGAAAACACCGAGGTAGTTTGAAAATGCTTAAGAAATCCCACTTAATTGAAGATCACTGAATCAGTTTGAAGTATTAATTCATACTTAAAATTGTACCATTGTTCACTTCACTACCCCTCTCTATGTACTACATTTAAAAACTCCTACTTAATAACCTATGTCTATTTCTTAGGTTGTCTCTATGCATTAGTCTGCCCAAAATACACTGCATGTTAGTGGCTTTCTTTTGTGCCTAACAATATTGTATTACATGTAAACTACATTACTTGTATACTGTAGAAAAGAAATACGTATATATTATTTGTATTTGTAGAGAAGAGTTAAACTCCATGGAGGTGAGCTCTTCTCCAGGCTGAGGGACTGACCACTTCGAACTATTTCTCTGAGATTGATGGTCTGATTACATCTTCACCTCACCACTACCCCTACTGCCTACAATATAGTATCTTCTGTATTTAATAAACCTTACCACGTAGGTGAAACATTTCAACAATAAAGATACCCAACTGTTGTACATGTGTCTTACTCGTCAACTCTATAACATCATTGTTAGGCTTCATTTAGATTATGCTCCACCGTTCTGGTCACAGCATTACAGAAGAGACATAAATGTGCTGGAGAACATACAGAGAAGGATGACCCCATGTATCGGAAATGTTGCCTACGAGGATAAGACTGTGGCACTGTATCCTACAAGTACAGACTGAGACACTATCCTACGAGGACAGACTGAGGCACTGTATCCTACGAGGACAGAGGCACTGTATCCTACGAGGACAGACTGACATGTATCCTACGAGGACAGACTGAGGCACTGTATCTCGAGACAGACTGAGGACTTGCGCCAGCCTTCGGTCGGGTGTGGACGTCTCTCGCCTGAGTATCAGTGACACTTTCCCACGTTCTGGGACGCTTGTCTCATCTATTTTGCCCGGCCAGGCACGTTACAGGAGGCACCTGTTCATCGGCTTACTTTTAGCCAGCTCCATTTTCCTTGGGATAATTTCTGACGTCTTGGTGGGAAGCCGGTTGCTGTACTCAGGTGGGGTTGGGGTCCCGCTCGGGGCTTGGCAAGGGGTCCACGGACCTAACGAAACTCAAGTTTCTATCTATTTAAAGGAACTTTTGTTCTTTTCTTTCATCGCCCAACCTTGGGCAACAAATCTTCCTCGTGCCATCGAGAGGTCGGGCTCGATACGGCTTAGGCTGTCAGTGGCCCAATAAAACCCCAACGAAGAAAAAGAAGAAGAAGAAGACAGACTGAGGCACTATCCTATCAGGACAGACTGAGGCACTGTATCCTACGAGGACAGACTGAGGCACTGTATCCTACGAGGACAGACTGAGGCACTGTATCCTACGAGGACAGCCTGAGGCACTGTATCCTACGAGGACAGACTGAGGCACTGTATCCTACGAGGACAGACTGAGGCACTGTATCCTACGAGGTCAGACTGAGGCACTGTATCCTACGAGGACAGACTGAGGCACTGTATCCTACGAGGACAGACTGAGGCACTGTATCCTACGAGGACAGACTGAGGCACTGTATCCTACGAGGACAGACTGAGGCACTGTATCCTACGAGGACAGACTGAGGCACTGTATCCTACGAGGACAGACTGAGGCACTGTATCCTACGAGGACAGACTGAGGCACTGTATCATACGAGGTCAGACTGAGGCACTGTATCCTACGAGGACAGACTGAGGCACTGTATCCTACGAGGACAGACTGAGGGCACTATCCTACAAGGATAGACTGAGGGCACTACCCTACAAGGATAGACTGAGGGCACTACCCTACAAGGATAGACTGAGGGCACTACCCTACAAGGATAGACTGAGGCACTGTATCCTACAAGGGCACTCAGCCTCACACTCGGGTGTAGAATTACAGAGGTTATGACTGAGGTGTATAAGTGGAGAATAGGAATAACCCTGATGTAAATAATGCGCTAAAAATGTCTAATCAAGACAGGACTCGCAGCAATGGGCTCAAGTTGGAACAATTTAGATTTAGCAAACATATAGGAAAGCATTGGTTCGGTAATAGTTGTGGATGAATGGAACAAATTCCAGAGTAACATTATGTAGCTTTAAAAATAGGTCAGACAAGTACATGACTTGGAGCTGCCTGGCATAGGCCAATAGGCCTGCAGCAGTATTTTTTGTTCTTATGAGTTAGAGCAGCCTAGGCAATAGGCTTAATACAATGCTTCATTCTGATGTTCTCGTGTTTACAAATTTTTGATACCAGTGTTTACATTCTTACACATAGTTCTAACTAACAACCTCCTGCGAGGAGTACACTAGAGAGTATCAGTGTTAAGAGCATGAAGAAGGTGATGGTAGACAATATAAGAGTGGTAGAGGCAGGATGACACAGATAATTTACAATAAATACCAGTGTAGCAGTACGGACCAGCTGTGTGTTGCTGAGCCTCCCTCACCAGGGACAATATTCCCTCTCATCACACCTTATTAAACACCAACAAATCTTCTTCAATTTATATAAAAACACTTACAAATATTATATAAAATTGTTAGATACACTTTAATTTATTTTCTCAAGTATATTGGTGTTTGAGTTATTTAAAATAATATTTCAAAACTGTCAATATCTATACATATTTATTCTTAAACCTTTATTATTATTCATTACTACACGTCATATTTTCCTAATGGAACTCAATTGCTTTTACTTGTGTATTATTGCATATGTATAAATTATTTATTGAAATAACTCTGAAAATTGAATTGCGCAAATTTGTCTGTATGTTATATTAGTAAAATTATTAAAGTTAGGAAAACCATGTATTAGATAATAATATTCTAATATATTTACAGATATTACAATTATGCAGTATTAGTCATTATAACTACTATAACTAAATCAATGATTGTTTCTCTACAAGTTAATATTTGTTACATGTGAAGCAGCGGTTATCTTTAACGGTTTTATTGAAAAGCCGGTTACTAAACTCTAGTGAAGTGTCGGCGTCTTGCTCTGCTGGGGTAATAATAATAATAATAATAATAATAATAATAATAATAATAGTAATAATAATAATAATAATAATAATAATAATAATAATAATAATATCTTTATTTCTACAAGTACATGTACAAGGAAATAAGTCAGTTCGTCTGACTTTTTTGGGTTATCCAAGGTTCTCTATACATATGCTGCTATGTAAGTAAGTAAGTAAGTAAGTAAGTTTATTCAGGTATACACAAATACATTTACATACATTATCATACATAGCAGCATATGTGTAGAGAACCTAGGATAACCCAAAAAAGTCAGACAGATAAGTAAGAAAGTAACTTACTTACCCACACCAGTCCACTAACACCCAGGTACCCATTTTACTGATGGGTGAACATGGACAACAGGTGTAAGGAAACACGCCTAATGTTTCTACCATTGCCTGGAATCGAACCCGCACTCTCAGCATGTAAAGCGATAGCTTTGCCACTAGGCCACGGGCCACTGTTGATTTACAAAGGGACTTACAAAACAGATTTACACAAGAACTCTTCTCTTTTTTTTCATCTCATCAGTAAATAATTTTATATCAGCATTAAGTGACACTGGCAGAGAGAGCTAGCAGTCAGCCACGTTATCGATGTGTTAAGTAAGTAAGTTTATTCAGGTATACACAAATATAGTTATATAGATTATCATACATAGCAGCATATGTGTAGAAAACCTAGGATAACCCAAAAAAGTCAGACAGAGTGACTTATTTCCATTGGGGTCCATTTAATACCTTAATATTATACACTGTAGTAGATACTAGTTATTATACTATAATTAAAAGGAATAAGGTAAAAAGAGTTATTTACATGTACATGTATGGTAACTAAAAAAAATAAAAATCATTCTTCTCCCTTTCTTTGGCTACATTCATTAGGTACGTACCTTTTGGCTCTCTTCTTGAACTGGCTCATGCTATGACTGGCTTTGACATGTGTTAATTTTTTTTTACAAATAAAACAAAATCTCTATAACAGGCATTGTGCAATTAAAACGAAGCAGATCACAACAAAGAGTCAAAACAGCCAATGGACTAAAAAAAAGTATCCTCAAATCTATTGATAAAAGAAAAAAAAATCTACACGTCAATACTTAATAATCTAATAGCCGACAGACACTGCCCACAAACTTAATGTCTTCTCTACCGTAGGGTCAAGGCTAGAAAGCAAAATCCCAAACTCAAATACTCAACCGAAAGACTGCCTCACTGGTAATTATACAAATACACTATATCTAGCCCCAACAAACCCTTCTGAAGTCTCACTCATCATTAAATCACTAAAAACAAGGCAGGAAACCTAAATAACTTGCCACCACTCGTGTACAAAATAGCAGCCCATGTGCTGTCACTTATTATTGCAACTCTTTTTAACAAATCTGTGGAATCTTCAACCTTCCCATCCATACTCAAGACAGCGAAGGATCGCCCTTGTTATCTTGAGTAGGGATGGTAAGGTTGGGTCTATAGTTATTCAATTCAGTTGGATCGCCTGAAATGAATAACTATAGACCTATATCAAAGTTGTCCTTGCTATCTAAAATCTTCGAAAAATTAAAACACCAGCGAATTTACCCCTACCTAATATCCCACAACTTACTTAATCCCTGCCAGTATAGAGTAAGTAAGTAAGTAAGTTTATTCAGGTATACACAAATACAGTTACATAGATTATCATACATAGCAGCATATGTGTAGAAAACCTAGATAACCCAAAAAGTCAGACAGAGTGACTTATTTCCATTGGGGTCCATTTAATACCTTAATATTAGACACTAGTAGATACTAGTTATTATACTAAAATTAAAAGGAATAAGGTAAAAAGAGTTATTTACATGTACATGTATGTTATCTAAAAAAAAAAAAAAATCATTCTCCTCCCTTTCTGTCGCTACATTCATTAGGTACCTTTTGGTTCTCTTCTTGAACTGGCTCATGCTATAACTGGCTTTGACATGTGCAGGCAGTCTGTTCCATTCCTTTATTGCTGTACAATAAAAGGTGTTTGAAGCCTGGCCACTGACTGTGGGCACTACAAAGTTGTGCTCTCTGCCCCTAGTATTATGACTGCTTTGGTTCCCAGCCTTACACTCAACACTGATAAGACCTTCTATATTATGTTTGGCAACAGAACAGATGATCCACAATTAAACATTAAGATCAACTCTACACCTATTGCTAGACATAACGAGGGCAAGTTCCTGGGCCTTCACCTTGACAGCAGCCTGAAATTCAGCACCCATATCCAACACATAACAAAGAAAGTGTCCAAAACTGTGGGGATCCTCTCTAAGATACGGTATTATGTACCACAATCAGCCCTACTCACACTATACTACTCACTCATCTATCCCTACCTCACATATGCCATTTGTGCATGGGGATCAACAGCAATTACCCACCTAAAGCCAATAATAACCCAACAAAAAGCCGCAGTAAGAATTATCACACAATCCAACGCTAGGCAGCACACCCCCCACTCTTCAAAGACCTAAACCTACTCACTGTCCAGAACATCCATACCTACTACTCTGCTATCTACATTTATAGAACCATTAATTCCAACTTTAACCCTGAGCTAAAACACTTTCTTGACAGTTGTGACAGGACCCATAGACATAATACCAGACATAAACATCTCTTTGACATTCCCCGTGTCCGACTAAATCTATACAAAAATTCAATGCGCATAAAAGGGCCTAAAATCTGGAACTCCCTGCCTGAAAACTCTAGAACTGCAGACACAACCTCCATTTTCAACCGGTAGTTAACCATACGAAAACTACTTTATCTTGCACATATCCACAGCAAAATACACTTATTGATATCTGTGATTCTCCTTAATTTGCACATTACTAACCACAGCAAAATACACTTATTGATATCTGTGATTCCCCTTAATTTGCACAGTTCTAACCAAAATTCTAATACAACTATTGCTTCATAATACTTAAGCTAGTCATAAGTTTGCCTAAGATACTCCAATATAGAAACTATATTATGCCAATATATCACCTTTATCATTAATATATAAACTAATTGCTAACTTCTTATACTAATTGTTAAATTCTCAATGTTTAAATTCCAGTACCTAAATTTTGTAAACCTAACCTAACCTTACAATCTGTATATTCATTGTATAGCTATTGAGTAAGACCTATCATAAGACTGCCTGAAAAGCCTAGGCATACCTAGGCATATTATTGGCCATCTTGTAATATCAACTTTAATGTATAACTATAAGTACCCCCCACCTTGTATTACATGAAATAAAGAATTTGAATTTGAATTTGACAAAATTGGCAGCAAGATATTCTGGACACTGTTTGTGAGCAATTTTATAAACCTGATTCAACTTAAGTTGTTTTACTCTGTCTTCAATATTCAGCATATCAAATTGTTGTAATTCATCCTGGCCTACATGTTCTCTTGGGCCCAGGTCCAGGATGAATCTTATCATTTTGTTCTGTGTGATTTGCAGTTTATCTTTCATTTTTTTTTGTCAAGGCAGAGTACCATGAAGAGCAAGCGTAGTCAATATGACATTGTATAAGGGCTAGACATAGGGTCCTGCGAGCCTCAGTAGGTAGACACTGTGCTTGTCTGTAGAGGAACTTCAGTCTGGCATTCGCTTTCTTTACTACACTGTTACCTATCAATTCTGGAAAAATAAACACATAAGCAGTATAATGTGATCCTTTATTGATAACGTTTCGCCCACGCAGTGGGCTTTATCGAGTCACAGACAGATATATCTGGAAAATGAGTAACATGAATATATATAGGGTATAGTCAGGTGGAGAATACTGGGTCAGGTGGAGAAAGCTGCATATGACAGTCTTAAAAGTAGTGTGATAGTTAAAAACATTGTGTGACTTAAAGGACCTGCAGTGTTCCATTCTTGAGTTCTAGGTGGGATAGCGTTGAAGAAGTTTCTTGGCAATAGGTTCAGCTATGTTGTAGAAGCCGTTGTTCTGGTTGAATACCTATTTTCAAAGCAGGTGACAGGTCCTTAGCTTTGAACTATAGACCAATAAGCCTAACCTCCATAGTGGGAAAATTTATGGAATCAATAATTGCCGAGGCAATTCGCAGCCATCTTGATGATTCCAGGATTCTTCGGTATTGCGTGTTGTCTTCTCTGGCGATGAGTCTTGCGTTTCTGTAGTTGATTAAATGGTTGTGTAAATTTCGGTGTTGAACACAGGCATTTCTTGAGTCGTCAGATCTGCCTGCGTACTGGTGTTCTGAAATGCGTGTTTGGAGGTCTCTGGATGTTTCGCCGACGTATAATTTGCTGCAGCCATTACAGGGAATTGTGTATACCCCTGCAGTGGATTGAAGTTTGTCCTGTCTGTTACTGGTAATGTCGGTATTTTATACCATTTATTTCCTTCTATCTCTATTTCCAAAGGAACCTTTGTTCCTTTTCTTTCATGGTCCAGCCTTGGGCAACAAATCTTCCTCTACCATCGAGAGGCCGGGCTCGATACGGCTTATGCTGTCAGTGGCCCTGATAACCCCCAACAAAGAAGAAGAAGCAAACTGCAGCGATGTTCTATCATGTTAGTGTTTTGGTCTTATTTATGTGTTAATATACACCTTACCTGGCCTAGAGGTGTTGTAAGGTGTATTTGTGGTTATAATATCAGTAGTCACTTGTTATTGTCTGGTTATTATAGTAAATACAAGTTGATGGCCCTGTGGCCTGGCTGACAAAGCTCTTGCTTCACACGCTGAGGGTCCGGGTTCAATTCCCGGCAGGGTGAAAACATTTCGACGCGTTTCCTTACACCTGTTGTCCTGTTCACCTAGCAGCAAATAGGTACCTGGGTGTTAGTGGACTGGTGTGGGTCGCATCCTGGGAGACAAGATTGAGGACCCCAATGGAAATAAGACACAGTCCTCGATGACCCACTAACTTTCTTGGGTTATCCTGGGTGGCTAACCCTCCAGGGTTAAAAATCCGAACGAAATCTTATCTTAGCCTGGCTTGTCATCTTGTAATTATTACCCAAGTGTATTTGCAGTATAGCAACATTTATATTTTTTTTGCTGCTTCATCATACATGTGTATGTATACAACAATGACAAAAACATCATTGAGATTCTTAAAGTTTGTGACTGTCACTGACGAATCATCTTCAATTCTAATAACGAAAAAATATGAGAAAAAATACTGATTTGTATTAATACTGCAATAACGAGTCTGACTCAACATTCACCAAGCTAAAAACGAAACACAAACAACTCTAGTGGGCTACTGAGTTTATGTTAACAAATCCAATGAGAGTTTGATAACCTAGGATAACCCAGAGATAAGATTATTTTTTTTATTTTTAACCCCGGAGGGTTAGCCACCCAGGATAACCCAAGAAAGTCTGTGCATCATCGAGGACTGTATTATTTCCATTGTGGTCCTTAAATCTGGTCCTCCAAGATGCGACCCACACCAGTCGACTAACACCTAGGTACCTACTTGCTTGCTAAGTGAACGAGACAACAGGTGTAATGGAACATGCCCAGTGTTTCCACCCGTGCTGTGGGTCGAACCACAGACGCTCACTGTGTGAAGTGAGAGCGTCAGTCTTATTTTCATTGGGGTCCATTAATCTTCCCAAGGATGTGATCCACAACACTCGGCTGACACCCAGGTATCTACCCAATGGAAATAAGTCAAGGACCCCCAGTGGAAATAAGTCAAGGACCCCTAGTGGAAATAAGTCAAGGACCCCAATGGAAATAAGTAGTAAATTTACTACTAGGTGAACAGGGGCAGCAGATGTAAGGAAACATGTCCAACATTTCACCTGTGCTGGGGTGATTCTCTGGTCCCTTCGTGTGTAAGCTGAGGAAGCTGTCAGCCAAGCCACAAGCACCCACCTGGAAAACACTCACTCTCTGGGTTCAAGTAAATTCACTAAGACCAAAGAAATTATATTAACTAAACTTAGATTGCACACTGATGGACCAAGGTTTGATCCCTGGCACAAGTGAAAATGGAGATGTTTCCTTATACCTATTGCTCCTGTTCACCAAGTAGCGAGTAGGTAGCTACCGGGTGTTAGTTGACTATTGTGGGTCACATCTTGGGAAAGAGGATTAAATGACCTTATTGGAAATAAGAGACAGTTCTCAATTACATTCTGACTACTGGGTTATCCAGGGTTACTAAACCCTCCAGGACGATAATGGCAGCAAAACCTTTTTTTCTTCTCAACTATGGGGTCAAACCTGACCAGTAAAATCCCAGAATCTGATATCCAAGTTAGAGGTTATGCTACTGATTGTTACCCATTCCTAACAAATTCTACAGAGGGAACTTGAGTTATAAATTTGCTACAAAATAAAGCAGAAAACAGAGCTAATATATCAATGAAACCACGAAACTAGTGGTTTTGAATCATTTACCAAACTGCGGCAGGCCAGGGTTCGACCCCACGACACATTGTCCCGCCTCAAGAGACAACACAATGTACATGTCACCTTATCCACTCAGCCATCGATCCTACAAAGATCACGCACCCAGCAGAGCTAGGTGTTTTTCGCGATCCAAGGACACTCGTGGCAGTGGTGTTTACCTGGAGTTTACCTGGAGAGAATTCCAGGGGTCAACGCCCCTGATCAACCAGGCTGTTACTGCTGGCCGCACACAGTCCAACGTACGAACCACAGTCTGGCTGGTCAGGTACCGACTTTAGGTGCCTGTCCAGTGCCTGCTTGAAGACAGCCAGGGGTTTGTTGGTAATCCCCCTGATGTATGCTGGGAGACAGTTGAACAATCTTGGGCCCCTGACACTTATTGTGTTGTCCCTCAACGTGCTAGTGGCACCCCTGCTTTTCATTGGGGGGATGTTACATCGCTTGCCAAGTCTTTTGCTTTCGTAGGGAGTGATTCTCGTGTGCAAGTTTGGTACTAATCCCTCGATAATTTTCCACGTGTATATAATAATGTATCTCTCCCGCCTGCGTTCTAGAGAGTACAGGTTTGGGAACTTCAAGTGTTCCCAGTAATTGAGGTGGTTTATCGCAGTTATGCGTGCTGTGAAGGTTCTCTGCACATTTTCAAGGTCAGCAATTTCACCCGCCTTGAAAGGTGCAGTTAGTGTGCAGCAATATTCCAGCCTAGATAGAACAATCGATCTGTAAAGTGTCAACATGGGCTTGGCATCCCTGGTTTTGAAGGTTCTCATTATCCATCCTGTCATTTTTCTAGCAGATGTGATTGCTACGGTGTTATGGTCCATGAAGGTGAGATCCTCTGACATGATCACTCCCAGGTCTTTGACATTAGTTTTTCGCTCTATTGTGTGGTTGGAATTAGTTTTGTACTCCGATGAGATTTTAATTTCCTCACGTTTTCCGTATCTGACTAATTGAAATTTCTCATCATTGAACTTCATATTGTTTTCTGCAGCCCATTTAAAGATTTGGTTTATGTCTGCTTGGAGTCTTGCAGTGTCTTCAATGGTGGACACTGTCATACAGATTCGGGTGTCAACTGCAAAGGAAGACACAGCACTGTGGCTTATATCCCTGTCTATGTCCGATATGAAGATGAGGATCAGGATGGGAGCGAGTACTGTGCCTTGTGGAACAGAGCTTTTCACAGTAGCTGCCTCAGACTTTACTCTGTTGACTACTACTCTCAAGGATTAATTTCAGCCTCCTCCTGTTTGAATACCCTCCTCCAAAAGCCGTCTATATAGCAATGAAACCACGAAATAAGTGGTTTTGAATCATTTATCAAACTGCAGACATGTATGTTGTGTTGTCTCTTGAGGTGGGACAGTGTGTCCTGGGGTCGAACCCTGGCCTGCTGTAAGCGAGCTACAAGCGAGCGGCTCATGTCCTTTCGCCTGCTATTTCACTACTTTTTAACATAGGTATAATACAAGACAAAGATATCTCTGATATCCTCCATATCTGACTCAACCTATGTAAAAATTCCAGTAGTAGTTATGTTTATTTTAAGGCTGTCTAAAGTATTGTACATAACCAGGGGCTTTTTGTAAAGTAGAGTGGTCCCTCGTGTTTCGATGATTCCGAATATCGTTGATTTCAAGTTTCGAGCGCTTTTTTCGGTCAATTTTTCCCTCGTGTATCGGTCATTCCCTCGTGTATTGGTCCATACCAGACCTGTCCGCCTCGCCACGCAGGACGCCAGTCTAGCGTTGTTTACCATTGAGAGAACATTACCCAGCGCGCTCTTTCAAACATTTCACAATAAATTTATTCTGTTTATTGCTGGTTTAGTGATTGTCACTGTGAAATAAGTCACCATGGGTCCAAAGAAGCTTCCTAGTGGCACCCCAGTGGTAGCATTCATGCAGGGAGTGTAGCATTCATGCAAGGAGTGTAGCATTCATGCAGGGAGTGTAACATTCATGCAGGGAGTGTAGCAGGCATGCAGGGAGTGTAGCAGGCATGCAGGGAGTGTAGCAGGCATGCAGGGAGTGTAGCATTCATGCAGGGAGTGTAGCATTCATGCAGGGAGTGTATCAGGCATGCATTGAGTGTAGCAGGAAGGCAGGGAGTGGGGATTTCCCTTCCAAACACTAAGCCCTCCCTCACTCTCCTCCCTGTCTTCCAGATGCCAGCAACTCTCTTCAATAAAGGTAAGTAAATGTTATTTTAAATGTTTAATTATAAATTTATTACTTTATAATTGTTTTGCGTATGTAAAACTACAGTATTTATTCTTTAAAAAAAATGACTTTTTTGTGAATATTTTTGGGTGAAACGGATTAATTGTATTTACATTATTTCTTATGGGAAATAAGGTTTCGACTTTCGAGCAATTCGTGTTAAGGTCTAGCTCCTGGAACGGATTATGACCGAAACATGAGGGACCACTGTATTCGTATGTCAATAATGCCACCTTTTTTTAATCAGTTATAACTATACAGTGGTACCTCGACTTACGAGCAGCTCACAACTCAAACAATTATGTAAGTGTATTTCTGTAAGTGCTTTTGTAAGTGTAATTTTGGGGGTCTGAAACAGATTAATCTAATTTACATTATTCCTTATGGGAATAAATTTGTTTGGTATCGGCACTCAAACAGCCTTCTGAAACGAATTAAGCTCGTAACTCGAGGTACCACTGTATTTTATAGAAATAAAGTTTATCATTTATTATGATTTGAGGGAAGAAAAAAGTTTGTTGGGTAGTGATGAGAGTTTGTTGGGTAGTGATGAAGAGAGTTTGTTGGGTAGTGATGAGAGTTTGTTGGGTAGGGATGAAGAGAGTTTGTTGGGTAGGGATGAAGAGAGTTTGTTGGGTAGGGATGAAGAGAGTTTGTTGGGTAGGGATGAAGAGAGTTTGTTGGGTAGGGATGAAGAGAGTTTGTTGGGTAGGGATGAAGAGAGTTTGTTGGGTGGCAAGAGTTTAATGGTGAGTGAGAGGAGAGGGAAACCGTGCAACTTTTTTTTCGCACACTTGTGGACTTGATGTGTCTGCTTGAAGTACATTACCACTTGTCAGGTCAAATCTAATGTACTTGAAAGTTTTAGGCTATGACATATATTACTTGACAAACCATTTGGAATTTTTTATTTTGGCTTTTAATTGTTTTTCAGGTAATTATAAATTCCAGAGTACATTTCAAAATTAAATTCCAAATTTGTAACATTTTTTCCATATAAATTAAGCAAAGTTGCTTATATTGTCAGGATCCTGAATAATATAACTATAAATATTTAGTATTCTATTGCTTTTCTTTCAATTTTGTGTAAAGTAATTTATTTGTAATTTTGTATTGTAGTGAATGAATAACTATGTTTCTTCATAAGTAATTGTTATCTTCAACAGATTTCTCTTGAACATGAGATCTTGCTGCACCCCAGATACTTTGGTCCACAGTTGATGGACACTGTAAGACAGATGCTCTTCACAGAGGTGGAAGGCACCTGTACTGGCAAGTAAGTATTAATACAGTAGAACCCCCTGTATCTGCAAATTCAGTTTCCATGGTTTCAGTTATCCATGGTTTACCATGACCCTATAATTACCCTTAATTTTGCTTGAAAATGGTTACAGAGTACAACAGTAGTAATAATAATAATAATAATAATAATAATAATAATAATAATAATAATAATAATAATACTTTATTGTGACATGGTACAATGATACATGGTAGACAAGATATATTTCTTAATGAGATGTACATGCCAAAAGCCCCTAATATGCTGTGCATTGCGGGCATTCTTAAGACTACTTTATTCTAGACTACATGGTAAAAAGTTATGGTTGACAATTTATAAAATAAGTATAATTGCATATCTAAGTTATAAAGTTTGAATATAAGTTGAACATATCAATTAATTGCAGCAATGCAACTAATTGAGTGAGATAACAATTTAAAACAATTAGTTGCTTTGCAGTTACAGTTTACGTGGTCATTATAATGTAAATGTTAGGTAATAGTTAGCTTAGTATGTATTATTCATAACAGGTTTTTACATTTAAGTGATTAGTCAGGTTTTTACATTAAGTTTTTATTCTACTTTGTTGAGAATGTTTGATATTGAGCATTTAGCTTTGGGTGAGAAGGTGATTTTTTAGCATCGTTTTGAATTGGGGTACAGGCAGGGTTTCTTTGGCAATGACAGGTAATGAATTCCAAATTTTCGTGCCTTTTATATGCATTGAGTTTTTACATAGTGTTAGATGGACACGGGGAACATCGAGGAGTGATCTGTGTCTAGTGTTATGGTCATGTGTCCTGTTAAAATTGGTAAGGAGAAGTTTGAGTGGTGGGTTAATATTTGCATAGCGTGTTCTATGTATGTAATAGGCACAGTAAAAAGTATGGATGTCTTGTATGGTGAGTAAGTTTAGATTTTTGAATATTGGTGGAGTATGTTGTCTGGAGTGTGAATTTGTTATCATTCTAACTGCTGCCTTTTGTTGTGTTATGATGGCAGTTCTTCAAAACCCAAGAGAAGCCATGAAGTGCTTCCCATCAATGAAAAATTGATAATTCTCTACCTATTGTGCATAATTTATCAATTAAACTGTATCATAGGTATGTATGTAAACGAAAAAAAGAGTTATATACAGTAGTCCCCCGCCTAATGAGCAAAATTCATTCCAGAAGCCTGCTCAAGTGCCATTACCGAACGAATTTACTTCCTTAAGAAATAATGTCACGTAGGTTAGTCTATTTCAGACCCAAAAAATACACTTCCACAAGCACTTACAATATTATACTTACATAATTGTATGATTTCCGGAGTGCTCGTTAGGCGGGGGACCACTGTATAGGGTTCGCTACTATCCACGGTTTCAGGTATCCATAGCAGGTCTTTGAATGTATCCCCTGTGGATACAGGGGGACTACTGTACTCAGTGTTATGTAGACCCCTATTGTCTTTTATTTATTTTTTAAAAGATATTGCCAAGCTGCTGTTTTTAGGATTTACAGTGTAATTTCTTGGAGACAACTCCTGATAGTGTAGTATTGTGTGTTTTTGTTCAATTATTGTTTGTTTTTGTTTGACCAAATATAAACCTGATCTCAATAGTAATTAGCAACAGATCAACTAGGCTTTGATGAATATGTAGGATGGTATGACCCCAGGCTGGGCTGCATGAGTAGGAAAACTCTTGGAACCCATGAAAGATTGAGCACATATATCAAAGGTAAAGCTAACATGTCAGAAACGACAGTTTGTGATTTATATCTCAGCTGAAGAGCTACTGCTTTTATTCTTGTGTTTCATATGTTCTTTTCTTCTCCTCCATTCCTATTCCTACCATTTTCTTGTGTTTAACCCTTTCAGGGTTTTCGCCGTACTAGTACGGCTTATGCTCCAGGGTTATTGATGTACTAGTATGCATAAATTCTAGCTTACAATATTATACTTACATAATTGTACGATTTCTGGGGTATTCGTAACTCGGGGGTCCACTGTACCGGTAATATTGAGGAAAACCCAGACGACCCTCAACCTTCAACCTCTGGTGCTGTGGCGTCTTGTTCACATGCGGTTGTACCAGAACGAAGGAGGAAACTCTTATTTACCCATATCCAGGACTTGGATGTGAGCGATGGTGATGATAGTGATAGTGAATATGAACTCCAAGCTCTTCAAAACAGTTCCAGTAGCGAGAGTGAAGTGGAATATTCTCCAGTGAAGCGTCAGTATATACGACGCTATATGCGCTCTGGTAGCATGCCATATGCTGTTCCAAGGGGAAGGAGTACATCTCGTGGCTGTACACAGGAACAGATAGTGAAAATGAAGATGATAGTGTTGCAATTGGGATGAAAAATGTGCATGCATCCGGTGGTGGTGGTAGAGGTGGTGCTAGCCATGAGGCACCAGCAGTGGGCCATGCTGGTACCCACACCGCTGACTCAGCTGAGCTACAACAAAGGCCACCCTCCCCCACCCACCCACCACACCAACCTGCACAATCACAACCTGCATAATCACAACCTCCACAACCACAACCTCCACAACCACAACCACCTGTCAATATCCAGTACCCACCAGCAGACCGCACCTGGGATTGGCAGGAAGCTGTCAATTTTATTCCCAATCCCCATCAGTTTGATGAGAGTCAAAGTGGAATACGCCCATCATGTACACTTGGAAACAATGCCACTGAACTGGAATGTTTCGAGTTATTCTTAGAGAAACCCCTGATGGAAATTATTGTCAGGGAAAGCAACAGATACTTCGATTATACCATGGCAAACACAATACTTTCACCAAAATCACGCCTCCACCAGTGGAAAGAGACAACTGTGGCTGAGATGTATCTTTTCTTTGCCACAATAATGCTTATGCCACATGTGTATAAGCACAGTGTCAAATCATACTTGTCGACAGACCGCCTGATTGCAACCAATGTTTCAGTCTGCCAAAATTTTAGCTATTTCGCTAGAATTCCATTTGTTCTATCAATTGAGTACAAGAAACAGCCAATTTACCAATTTGAACTACCCAATAAAGTGGTTCGAAATTCGCAATTTGGCCAATTTCACACAAATTTCAAAAGAGGCCAATTTCAAAATAGAATCCAGAATAAACGAGACAGACATTCCTGGCACTAAAATAACGCTTTATCTGTTCATTAGTCATGTCTCCAGGCTCCTCTTACATTACTTTTGCATTCAATTTTGAATTTTTATTCTTACAATAAATAGAAGATTTTCTGTTATGTATACTATTGCATCATTGTAAAAATGGTATAAATAATATCAGCGCACTTGTGCAAGAATATTACACTCGCCAGTTGATGTGTATTGGATGCGTTGTGTGATTTGTTTACTCTTGAACATCGGCAAAAATCGAACATTTTCACTACTTTGTGCTCAGTTTCAAGGTACTTGTCGTCGTGAAACCAATCAAAATTATCTCTATTTCTGTAATATATCTTCCATTCTATCAAATGAGACCAAGAACATGAGAATACAACCATAAATACCATACGAAAATAGACTGCAAAGTCGCTGTTTTAAACCAAAAACGTGGTCAGAGTTTTTTTTTCCTCATCATGCACTGTGTGGTGGAGGATGTTTTTATGCTGCGCACACTGACCGCACAGACCCATTCTCTCACATTTAGGCATACCAGCCTGTTTCCACTTGATTTGAGGGCGCTAGAATTTAGTCGTACTAGTACGTCGAAAACCCTGGTGCGTAAGCCGTACTAGTACGGCCGAAACCCTGAAAGGGTTAAACAATATATGGGAATCTTTATTAAGGAAACATTTCACCACACAGTGGCTTCATCAGTCCCATACAGAGTAGAAATGGGTAAGGAGAGGAGGAGTTTGAGGTAATCAGTCCCTCAGTCTGGAATCGATGTGTTCAGTCCATCACTCTTGTAGAAAGTACAGCATATGGCCGGAGAAGTGGCTTATAGTATACTGTAGTCAGGTGAGTTGAAGCAGGAGGCTTGGGGATCACAGTGGAATCATCCACTAGTGTAAGTAGGTCTTCGTCCAAAGGTTGGACAAGTATTGAAGAATTCCTTGTATCAAGATCTGTCAGACACTGCCTTATTATTATTATAATCAAATAGAAGCGCTAAACCACAGGGGTCATACAGCGCTGCAGGTTATTGCAGGATGCAGGGAGAATTGGTTGCAAGAGGGAGATGGAGGATTAGTAGGGTATGGAGTGCAGCAGGACAGTGGATAGTGCAGGGATAGAGGGTAGCAAGGTCAGACACTGCAACATCATGGGATCTTGATACTACAAGGAATTCTTCAATGCTTGTCCAACCTTTGGATGAAGACCTATTTACACTAGTGGATGATTCCACTGTGATCCCACCGCCTCCTGCTTCAACTCACCTGACTACAGTATAAAAGCCATTTCTCTGGCCATATGCTGTTCTACAAGAGTGATGGACTGAACACATCGATTCCAGGCTGAGGGACTGATTACCTCAAACTCCTCCTCTCCTTATCCATTTCTACTTTGTATTGGACTGATGAAGCCACTGTGTGGCAAAACGTTTTGTTAATAAAGATTCCCATTTGTTGTTTGTCTCAATCTTCAATATATTTATTGTAGGAAGTCTTAATAAATGAAGAATGGGTATACAGTGGACCCCCGGTTTTTCGTAATTTATTCGTTCCAGAATGCTGTTAAAGTGCCATTACTAAACGAATTTATTCCCATAAGGAATAATGTAAATTAGACTAGTCCTTTTAGACCCCCAAAAATACACTTACAAAAGCACTTACAAAAATACACTTACATAATTGTTCAAGTTTGGAGCATAACGAACACCGGGGGTCCACTGTACAGTGGACCCCCAGCTAATGAAAAAACTTCATCCCAGAAGCCTGCTGAAGTGCCATTACCGAACGAATTTACTACCTTAAGAAATAATGTCACGTAGGTTAGTCTATTTCATACCATTCAGTCTCATTCTCTCATATCCAGGCCAAAATTTACCACTCACAGCTTGTCTGAGCAAACTGAGCTCATGACGTAGATCTATGTTAACCCTTTCAGGGTTTCGGCCGTACTAGTACGGCTTACACACCAGGGTTTTCGATGTACTAGTACGCCTAAATTCTAGCGCCCTCAAATCAAGTGGAAACAGGCTGGTAGGCCAAGATGTGAGAGAATGGGTCTGTGCAGTCAGTGTGCGCAGTATAAACAAATCCTGCACCACACAGTGCGTAATGGGGAAAAAAAAACTCCAACCGTGTTTTTGGTTTAAAACAGCGACTTTGCAGTCTATTTTCGTATGGTATTTATGGTTGTATTCTCGTTTTCTTGGTCTCATTTGATAGAATGGAAGATATATTACAGAAATAGAGATAATTTTGATTGGTTTTACAGTGACAAGTACCTTGAAACTGAGCGCAAATTAGTGAAAATGTTCGATTTTTGTCGATGTTCAAGAGTAAACAAATCACGCCATGCTTCCAATACACATCAACTGGCGAGTCTAATATTCTTGCACAAGTGCGCTGATATTATTTATACTGTTTTTACAATGATGCAATAGTATACATAACAGAAAATCTATTTTTTCTGAGAATAAAAATTCAAAATTGAAAGCAAAAGTAATGTAAGAGGAGCCTAGAGACGTGGCTAATGAACAGATAAAATGTTATTTTAGTGCCAGGAATGTCTGTCTCGTTTATTCTGGACCCTATTTTGAAATTGGCATCTTTTGAAATTTGTGTGAAATTGGCCAAATTGCCAATTTCGGACCACTTTATTGGGTAGTTCAATTTGGTAAATTGGCAGTTTCTTGTACTCAATTGAAAGAAAAAATGAAATTCTAGCGAAATAGCTAAAATTTTGGTAGACTGAAACATTGGAATTGGCCAAAAATAGGGCTCAAAGTGGGCAAAATTGCCGATGCGTAAACATCGTTGATACCGCTAACTCTGTGAGAGCATAATTCCGTTAGTTTTTCATCAAATTTCATACTTGTGGTGTCATTATGATCGGAAAAGGATTCTCTATCATTTCATAAGAAAAGAATTTCCATCAGATAACTGGCAGTCTTCAACTTAGCTTTAAGATTTACTTTACTGCATTTACACATGTATACAGTGGACCCTCGGTTAACGAATACCCCGGAAATCGTGCAATTATGTAAGTATAATTTTGTAAGTTCTTGTGGAAGTGTATTTTTGGGGGTCTGAAATAGACTAACCTACGTGAAATTTTTCCTTAAGGGAGTAAATTCGTTCGGTAATGGCACTTGAGCAGACTTCAGGAGTGAAGTTTTTACGAAACTCGGGGGTCCACTGTATAATCTAGGCACATTCCTGATGAACAAAAAGTCAGTTCATCACTAAACATTACGCTCCTTCAATACGTTGTCCAATCCTTGTGCTCGTCAACAAAAGCAAGGCCAGGTTTACACATAGTCTCGGTGATAAAAGGTTTCTTGGCAGCCCTATGACATGGCATCCTCAGATCCTTTATGGAGAAAATGTTGCAGTGTGTGCACAGCCACTTCTCCTAGGACATCATAGTGCTTAGTCTTTATTTCCTGTGCAGTAATTGTAAGGTTTAGCATAACTTCCCTCTTCTGAAGTGCTTCAGTACATGGGGTGGTCTTCATGGTCTTACCTGACCCTTCTTCCTAATGGGAGTGGTGTCATATGCAGGTTTCTTGCAGTTCTGTTGGAGTTGAGGATAGACTGTAGGGTGCATCCCAGCTTATTTGCAGTATCCTTCACAGGGACTCCCTCATTTAGGAGTGTTATAACACAGGTTTTATCTTCCATACAAAGTCTATGCCAACCCATTGTGATCTGCCGGAACAGCTGTTGACGGAAAAAATAGACAGTTGTGCAGGACAAATTGTGAGCATGAGAACACCTTCTATCATGGTTTGTGGGTTATTGAGAGAGAACTGTACTGCTGTTTTATGTCTGTCAGAGTCGGGGAGACATGAAAATATTGTTAGTTGCTCTACCGACAAGCTTTTATTATTCATTTTCCTGGCAAAGATGTTCTTCCTAAGACTATTCAGCTTATGTATTCACTTTACCTTTATTTATTTTTTGTATGTAGTAGTATATAGAATGCATAACATTTTGAATTATTTATTGAATGAAAGTTGTTTGTCAGGTATGGGTTTGTCATCGCTGTGACAACAATTGATCACATTGGATCTGGCATGATTCAAGCTGGCCGAGGATTTGTCCTCTACCCCATTAAGGTTAGTTAATATATGTCTGTTCCAGTACTGGTTTCAGGGATCATTGTCTTCCCTGCTGCCTGCTCTCACACCAGATAATTAATCATAATTAATTTCACCAGGCACATTGATTTCTTTGTTGTTTCTTTAAACTTTAGTACAGTGGACCCCCGGCTAACGAAAAAACTTCATCCCAGAAGCCTGCTCAAGTGCCATTACCGAACGAATTTACTTCCTTAAGAAATAATGTCACGTAGGTTAGTCTATTTCAGACCCCCAAAAATACACTTCCACAAGCACTTACAATATTATACTTACATGGAGAGAAAAACAGAGGTTAAGAGAGTGGTGAAGCAATGTAAAAAGAGAGCAAATGAGAGAGTGGGTGAGATGTTATCAACAAATTTTGTTGAAAATAAAAAAAAATTTTGGAGTGAGATTAATAAGTTGAGGAAGCCTAGGGAACAAATGGATTTGACAGTTCAAAATAGGAGAGGAGAGTTATTAAATGGAGAGTTAGAGGTATCGGGAAGATGGAGGGAATATTTTGAGGAGTTGTTAAATGTTGATGAAGACAGGGAAGCTGTGATTTCGTGTATAGGGCAAGGAGGAATAACATCTTGTAATAGTGTGGAAGAACCAGTTGTGAGTGTGGGGGCAGTTCGTGAGGCAGTGGGTAGAATGAAAGGGGGTAAGGCAGCTGGGATTGATGGGATAAAGATAGAAATGTTAAAAGCAGGTGGGGATATAGTTTTGGAGTGGTTGGTGCTATTATTTAATAAATGTATGGAAGAGGGTAAGGTACCTAGGGATTGGCAGAGAGCATGTATTGTTCCTTTGTATAAAGGCAAAGGGGACAAAAGAGAGTGCAAAAATTTTAGGGGAATAAGTCTGTTGAGTGTACCTGGTAAAGTGTATAGTAGAGTTATTATTGAAAGAATTAAGAGTAAGACAGAAAGCAGGATAGCAGATGAACAAGGGGGCTTTAGGAAAGGTAGGGGGTGTGTAGACCAAGTGTTTACAGTGAAACATATAGGTAAACAGTATTTGGATAATGGTAAAGAGGTTTTTGTGGCCTTTATGGATTTGGAAAAGGCGTATGATAGGGTGGATAGGGGGGGTAATGTGGCAGATGTTGCAGGTGTATGGAATAGGAGGTAGGTTACTGAAAGCAGTGAAGAGTTTTTATGAGGATAGTGAGGCTCAGGTTAGAGTGTGTAAGAAGGAGGGGGACTATTTCCCAGTAAAAGTGGCCCTTAGACAAGGATGTGTGATGTCACCGTGGTTGTTCAATACAGTGGACCCCCGAGTTTCGTAAAAACTTCACTCCTGAAGTCTGCTCAAGTGCCATTACCGAACGAATTTACCCCCTTAAGAAAAAATGTCACGTAGGTTAGTCTATTTCAGACCCCCAAAAATACTTTTCCACAAGCACTTACAATATTATACTTACATAAATGTACGATTTCCGGGGTTTACGAAACTCGGGGGTCCACTGTATATTTATAGATGGGGTTGTATGAGAAGTAAATGCGAGGGTCTTGGCAAGAGGTGTGGGGTTAAAAGATAAAGAATCAAATACAAAGTGGGAGTTGACACAGTTGCTTTTTGCTGATGACACTGTGCTTTTGGGAGATTCTGAAGAGAAGTTGCAGAGGTTGGTGGATGAATTTGGTAGGGTGTGTAAAAGAAGAAAATTGAAAGTGAATATAGAAAAGAGTAAGGTGATGAGGATAACAAAAAGATTAGGTGACGAAAGATTGGATATCAGATTGGAGGGAGAGTATGGAGGAGGTGAATGTATTCAGATATTTGGGAGTGGACATGTCAGCAGATGGGTCTATGAAGGATGAGGTGAATCATAGAATTGATGAGGGGAAAAGGGTGAGTGGAGCACTTCGGAGTCTGTAGAGACAAAGAACCTTGTCCATGGAAGTAAAGAGGGGAATGTATGAGCGTATAATTATACCAACACTCTTATATGGGTGTGAAGCATGGGTGATGAATGTTGCAATGAGGAGAAGGCTGGAGGCAGTGGAGATGTCATGTCTGAGGTCAATGTGTGGTGTGAATATAATACAGAGAATTCGGAGTTTGGAAATTAGGAGGAGGTGCGGGATTACCAAAACTATTATCCAGAGAGCTGAGGAGGGGTTGTTGAGGTGGTTCGGACGTGTAGAGAGAATGGAACGAGACAGAATGACTTCGAGAGTGTATAAATCTGTAGTGGAGGGAAGGCGGGGTAGGGGTCGGCCTAGGAAAGGTTGGAGGGAGGGGGTAAAGGAGGTTTTGTGTGTGAGGGGCTTGGACTTCCAGCAAACATGTGTGAGCGTATTTGATAGGAGTGAATGGAGACAAATGGTTTTTAATAGTTGACGTGCTGTTGGAGTGTGAACAAAGTAACATTTATGAAGGGATTCAGGGAAACTGGCAGGCCGGACTTGAGTCCTGGAGATGGGAAGTACAGTTGTGGGGTAGGGGTCGGCCTAGGAAAGGTTGGAGGGAGGGGGTAAAGGAGGTTTTGTGTGCGAGGGGCTTGGACTTCCAGCAAGCATGTGTGAGCGTATTTGATAGGAGTGAATGGATGGGTCTATGAAGGATGAGGTGAACCATAGAATTGATGAGGGGAAAAGGGTGAGTGGTGCACTTCAGAGTCTGTGGAGACAAAGAACTTTGTCCATGGAAGTAAAGAGGGGAATGTATGAGAGTATAGTTATACCAACACTCTTATATGGGTGTGAAGCATGGGTGGTGAATGTCGCAACGAGGAGAAGGCTGGAGGCAGTGGAGATGTCATGTCTGAGGTCAATGTGTGGTGTGAATACAATGCAGAGAATTCGGAGTTTGGAAATTAGGAGGAGGTGCGGGATTACCAAAACTATTATCCTGAGGGCTGAGGAGGGGTTGTTGAGGTGGTTCGGAGATGTAGAGAGAATGGAACGAAATAGAATGACCTCGAGAGTGTATAAATCTGTAGTGGAGGAAGGCGGGGTAGGGGTCGCCTAGGAAAGGTTGGAGGAGGGGTAAAAGAGGTTTTGGGTGCGAGGGCTTGGATTTCCAGCAAGCATGTGTGTGCGTATTTGATAGGAGTGAATGGAGACAAATGGTTTTTAATACTTGACGTGCTGTTGGAGTGTGACCAAAGTAACATTTATGAAGGGATTCAGGGAAACTGGCAGGCCGGACTTGAGTCCAGGAGATGGGAAGTACAGTGTCTGCACTCTGAAGGAGGGTGTTAATGTTGCAGTTTTATAACTGTAGTGTAAAGCACCCTCTGGCAAGAACAGTGATGAGTGAATGACGATGAAAGTTTTTCTTTTCCAGCCACCCTGCCTTGAGTGAGGAATGGCGGCCGATGATGTTAATAAAAAAATTTTTTATAATGAGTGTATCCGCAAAATTTTACGAAAGGGTTGGTTCGATGGTTTAAATTTTCGCGGGTCCCACTGTATTTCTGTTTCAGTAAGGACTATACAGTGGAACCCCGAGTTTTGAAATTTCCCAACTCGCCCTATTATGTAAGTTTATTATTGTAAGTGCTTTTATAAGTGTATTTTTGGGGTCTGAAACGGACTAATCTAATTTACATTATTCCTTATGGGAATAAATTTGTTTGGTAACAGCACTTGAACAGCATTCTGGAATGAAGAATGTTCGAAACTCGGGGTTCCACTGTAAAATAAATCCTTGATTTAAAATGAACCAGTTGGGCAGGATTCTCTGAGTGTCTGTTAAATCAGAATATTGTTGAAAAAATTGGCAGTGAATACAGTATAGTGCTCTACTGTATATAGGCGATCCCCACTTTACAACGCTAAAGCAGCAGTTTTCAATTATACCCATTATTCGTTTATGAAGACTTCCTACAATAAATATACAGTGGACCCTCGGTTAACGAATACCCCGGAAATCGTGCAATTATGTAAGTATAATTTTGTAAGTTCTTGTGGAAGTGTATTTTTGGGGGTCTGAAATAGACTAACCTACGTGAAATTTTTCCTTAAGGGAGTAAATTCGTTCGGTAATGGCACTTGAGCAGACTTCAGGAGTGAAGTTTTTACGAAACTCGGGGGTCCACTGTACTAGGGATGTATCGGATGTGAAAAATTTAGATATCCGGTATGCGGATGTGTATACGGATGTCTTACTTATTTTGCGGATGCGGATGTGGATGCGGATATCTGCTTACCGTAAAATGCGGATGCGGATATCTGCTTTCAGTAAAATGCGGATGCGAATATCTGTTTACAGTAAAATGCGGATGTGGATGCGGATTACGGATGTCACATCTTGACATCCGGGCGGATGCGGATTTTGCAGGACAGTCATAAAACACCTGATTTTTGTTTTTTTACCACATCGCAAATACTTTTATTACATAATACTTTTAACCCTTTCGGGGTCGGTGCCATACTAGTACGTTTTACGAGCAGGGGTTGGTGCCGTACTAGTACGCCCAAATTCTAGCAGCCTCAATTTAAGCAGAAAACGTCTGGTAGGCATACATACGAAAGAATGGGTCTGTGTGGTCAGTGTGCGCAGTATAAAAAAATCCTGCAGT
>WNWK01003707.1:75828-145041 GCA_009830355.1 Cherax destructor
CATAAAATGCTCTAAAAAATATAAAGGTCTTAAAAAAATTTTTTACTGCATTATCATTTCAGTATAAAGCCATAGTCTTTCGGCCATTTAAAGGAGAGGTCCTTGATGCTGTGGTGACACAGATCAACAAAATCGGACTCTTCTGTGAAATTGGACCCATGCAGTGCTTTATATCGAGGCATGTAAGTAACCTAGCAATATATATGTCTTTCATGTAGCTAATGCATTTTTTGTGGAAAAAAAAAACACTTGCTACTCAAAAGAGTGAGCTGTTTTAAATAATATTCTTCTTTCAACAAACTGGCTGTATTTATTAAGATGATTAAATAGTCCCTCCAGTGATATGTAAAACTGAGTATGTAAAGATAAAATTAGATAAATTACTGACGTCTGGGAGCCTAACCCTTACACTCTTTCTCATGTAGATCTATGTCAGTGGGATCAGTGTTAGTCATGTAGATCTTTATCATACTTTCTTCAAATGTTCTTTAAGCAGTAAATTTTGTCCTAGACATAAGGGAATGGGTCTGTGAAGTGGATGTGCACAGTATAAAAAAAAAATCCTGTCTCATTCAGTGGACGATGGAAACTGCTGATCTCTGACCTTGTGTAATGCCAAATGAAAGATTGGAAGACATGCTATAATAATAATAATAATAATAATAATAATAATAATAATAATAATAATAATAATAATAATGGAATAATAAGTATGGAAAAAGTGAATGTTTTGATATTTGGGAGTTGACTTGTCAGTGGATGGGTTTATGAAGGATGAGGTTAACCATAGAATTGATGAAGGAAAAAAGGTGAGTGGTGTGTTGAGGTATCTGTGGAGACAAAAAACGAAAAAACTTCATTCCAGAAGCCTGCTCAAGTGCCATTACTGAACAAATTTACTCCCTTACATAATTGTACGATTTCCAGGGTGTTCGTTAGCCGGGGATCCACTGTACAGTGGACCCCCAGCTAACGAACACCCGGAAATCGCAATTATGTAAGTAAAATATTGTAAGTGCTTGTGGAAGTGTATTTTTGGGGGTCTGAAATAGACTAACCTACGTGACATTATTTCTTAAGGAAGTAAATTCGTTCGGTAATGGCACTTGAGCAGGCTTCTGGAATGAATTTTGTTTGTTAGCCGGGGGTCCACTGTATAGTGGTATCAACACTCTTATATGGGTGTGAAGCATGGGTTGTAAATGCTGCAGTGAGGAGGTGGCTGGAGGCAGTGGAGATGTCCTGTTTAAGGGCAATGTGTGGTGTAAACATTATGCAGAGAATTCGGAGTGTGGAAATTAGGAGGAGGTGTGGAGTTACTAAAAGTATTAGTCAGAGGGCTGAAGAGGGGTGGTTGAGGTGGTTTGGTCATTTAGAGAGAATGGATCAAAGTAGAATGACTTGGAGAGCATATAAATCTTTAGGGAAAGGAAGGCGGGGTAGGGGTGCCGGGTAGGGGTCATCCTCGAAAAGGTTGGAGGGAGGGGGTAAAGGAGGTTTTGTGGGCGAGGGGCTTGGACTTCCAGCAAGCGTGCGTGAGCGAATTAGATAAGAGTGAATGGAGACGAATGGTTCTTGGGACCTGATGAGCTGTTGGAGAGTGAGCAGGGTAATATTTAGTGAAGGGATTCAGGGAAACCGGTTATTATAGATTTAGCCGGACTTGAGTCCTGGAAATGGGAAGTACAATGCCTGCACTTTAAAGGAGGGGTCTGGGATAGTGACAGTTTGGAGTGATTATTCTAAACTGTCGTATCTGAGCGTCTCTGCAAAGACAGTGATTATGTATGAGTGAGGTGAAAGTGTTGAATGATGATGAAAGTATTTTCTTTTTGGGGATTTTCTTTCTTTTTGGGTCACCCTGCCTCGGTTAGAGACAGCCGACTTGTTGAAAAAAAAAATTATTAACTCACTTTACATATTTAATAATAATAGTAATAATAATAGTAATAATAATAATTTTATTTCATTACAAGTTTACATCGAGATTTTGTAATTACAATCATGAACTGAAATGCAAAGAGAGCCACTAGCATGCCATGGCATTAAGGGCAGATTAATCTAATGGCTTATAGGCTACTTAATACTAGAGAAATTGATTAAGTTTGTTTTAGTTAAACATTAGCTTATAACAGTTAATAAATTTACTCAAATTACAATCTGAGGATATTACATTGTGACAAGTGTTTTGAAGGATGGTTACATCAATAGTAAATATTAAAATTATATTATAGGAAAATAACAGTGAGCATTGTTGAAAGTAATTTACAGTATGAGTATTTAGTTTAGGGTGAGTAGGTGGTTTTTGAGAAGAGTTTTAAATTGATGTTCAGACCAGGTTATTTTAGTATTGACTGGTAATGAATTCCAGATTTTGGGGCCCTTTATGTGCATAGAGTTTTTACACAGGGTGATATGGACATGGTGTATATCAAAAAGTGATCTATGTCTTGTGTTATGGTCATGGGTCCTATTAAAGTTGGTGAGGAGAATTTTGAGCGGAGGGTTTATATTAGAGTGTAGAGTTCTATGTATGTAGTATGCACAAGAATAAGTGTGAATGTTCTGTACGGTGAGTAGTTTTAGGCTTTTGAATATTGGTGGAGTATGCTGTCTAGAGTGGGAATTTGTTATCATTCTGACAGCAGCCTTTTGCTGGGTTATGATTGGTTTAAGGGGATTTAATGTTGTTGATCCCATGCACAAATTCCATAGGTGAGATAAGGGTAGATGAGTGAATGATACAGTGCAAGGAGAGCTGATTGAGGCACATAGTAGTGTATCTTTGATAGTATGCCTACTGTCTTTGATATTTTCTTGGAAATTTGTTGTATGTGTGTTTGGAAATTAAGGCTACTGTCAATGTGGATTCCTAGGAATTTTCCCTCTGAGTCTTGTGATGGGTGAACCATTGAGCGTTATGTTAAGTGGAACATTTGTGGCTCTGTTTCCAAACTGAATGAAGTAGGTCTTGTCAGTATTGAGAGTAAGCTTATTAGTCGTCATCCAGGTTGATATTTTCTGTAATTTAGCATATACAATGTTGGCCAGTATGACTGGGTTTGGGTGAGAGAAGACATATGTAGTGTCATTTGCAAACAATATGGGTTTGAGTAGTTGTGATTCATTTGGTAGGTCATTTGATGTACTGTAGATGAGGAATAGGAGTGGTCCTAGGACACTTCCTTGTGGGACCCCGACTGTAATTTGTTGTGTTGAAGAGTTAGCTCCATTTGTGTACATGTATTGGCTTCTGTTACTAAGGTATGAATTTAGGTAGTTGAGTGAGTGTCTCCTCATACCATAGTGTGATAATTTTGTGAGCAGTAAATCATGGTTGACTGTATCGATAGTTTTGCGTAAATCAATGAAGATTCCCAGTGGGACTTCTTTCTTCTCAAGTGCAGTGTATATTAGCTCTAGCATATGTATAATAGCATCATTTGTGCTCTTGTTAGTCCTGAATCCAAACTGACAGGGGTGGAGTATGTTGTGTGAGACAAGGTAGGAATAGATTTGCCTATGAATTAATTTTTCAAAGATTTTAGAAAGCAGAGGTAAGTTAGATATTGGTCTATAATTATTCAGGTCTGCTTGATCACCTCCTTTGTGGATCAGGGTGACCCTCGCTATTTTGAGAATTGATGGGAAGGTAGAGGCTTCAATGGATTTGTTGAAGAGTGTTGCAATAATAGGTGACAGTACCTGAGAAGCTTTTTTGTACATAAAAGATGGTAAGCTGTTTATGTCTCCTGCCTTGTTTTTAAGGGTGTTGATGATGAGCGAGACTTCTATTGGGTTGGTTGGAGCTAAGAATAATGGATTCGGGTAGGTGTTGGCGAGGTAGTCTAATGGACGGGTGTTCGAGCTTAGGATTTTACTCGCTAGATTCTTTCCAATGGTGGAGAAGAAAACATTAAGTCTGTTTGCTGTCTCAGTTGGTGAGAGTAGGGGTTCATCTGATTTTGTTAATTTGATGGTTTTGTTCTTGGATATTTTTTTATTTCCTAGACTTTCAGATAGGGTTTTCCAGGTCTTTTTCATATCACCTTTTATGTTATGTAGTATGTTCTCATAATACAATTTTTTTGACCTTCTTATCAGGCTGGTAAGGATTGACGAGTAGTGTTTGGATTACAGTGGTACCTCGACTTACGATATTAATCCGTCAGAGAGGGCATATCTTAAGACGAAACAATCGTTAAACGAATCAATTTTCCCCATAAGAAATAATGTAAATAAATTTAATCCGTCCAAGACTTCCAAAAGTAGTTAAATAAAATATTTTTTAGAACTTTTTGACATTAAATAATACACAATATAATGAAGAATAACTAAATACACATGCAAATATTGTACAATAACATGTCACTTACATTTATTGAAGAGTTGTTGATGTGTGGAGGACGGGAGGAGGGAAGAAGGTGGAGTAGTATGCTAGTGTTTGGAAGGGGAATCCCCTTCCATTAACACTGCAGGTACCAAGTCCTTTTCTGGGGTTACTTCCTTTTTTCTTTGAATGCCACTAGGACCAGCTTGAGAGTCACTAGACCTCTTTCTAACAACAAATTTGTCCAGGGAGCTCTGTGTCTGGCGATTCTTTAACACATCCCTGAAATGACACACCACTGTGTCATTGTACAGGTTGCCAGCACGGCCTGCAACAGCATGGTTAGGGTGATATTCATCCATAAATGCTTGCACATCACTCCATTTGGCACAGATCTCCCTAATCCTTGAAGAAGGCACATTCTTCCATTTTTGTTCCACCTCCTCCTCCTCCTCTGAACCATTGTCCTGACCTCTTCTCTTTGTTCCAGTTGCTGTTGAAGCTCTTGCAGATCTTCAGTGGTTAGCTCTTCCTTGTGCTCCTCCACCAACTGTTCCACATCCTCACCACTCACCTCTAACCCCAAAGACTTGCCCAATTCCACAATTTCTTCCAAAACAGGCTCAGGCTCAGGCTCATGCTCAGGGTTCTGAGGCTCAGCCCCAAAACCTTCAAAATCCCTCTCTAGGACACAGTCTGGCCACAATTTTCTCCAGGCAGAGTTCAAAGTCCTGGTAGTCACTCCTCCCAAGCCTTACCTATAAGGTGTACACAATGCAGCATATGGAAATGTTTTTCCAAAATTCTCTTAGGGTTATGTTCATGTCTGTGGTCACATCAAAGCACTTTTGAAACATTGCTTTGGTATAGAGTTTTTAAAGTTGGAAATGACCTGCTGGTCCATGGGCTGGAGGAGAGGAGTGGTATTAGGGGCAAGAACTTCACTTTGATGAATTTAAACTCCTCCACAATTTTCTCTACCAAGTTTGGAGGATGACAAGGAGCATTGTCCATTATCAGGAGGCACTTAAGTGGCAAATTATTGTCCAATAGATATTTCTTCACACTGGGGCCAAACACACCATTGAACCAATCTAAGAAAATGTCCTTTGTGACCCATGCCTTTTGTTAGACCTCCACATCACACACAAGTTAGACTTGCTGACACCGCATCTGCCAAACACTCGGGATTTTCAAAAAGATACACTAGTAAAGGCTTCACTTTGCAATCACCACTGGCATTGGCACAAAGCATCAAAGTTAGCCTGTCTTTCATAGGCTTATGTCCTGGCTGTGCCTTTTCCTCCTGAGTAATGTAGGTCCTGTTGGGCATTTTCTTCCAGAACAGGCCTGTTTCATCACAATTAAACACTTGTTGGGGGAGGAATTGTTCAGCCTCTAGGTACTCCTGGAATTCAGGCACATATTTTTCAGCCGCACTTTTGTCACAACTGGCTCCCTCACCATGCCTCACAACACTATGTATGCCAGTACGCTTCTTAAATTTTGAAACCAGCCTCTGCTGGCTTTAAATTCGCTCACTTCACTCGTTGCAGGCATTTTCTTAAGGAGATCATCATGCAACTGCCTTGCTTTTCACATATTATTCCCTCCGAAACAGTATCTCCTGCTAACTGTTTCTCGTTGATCCACACCAACAACAACCTTTCCACATTTTCCAGCACTTGTGGTCTGTGTTTTGTGATCACAGATGCACCTTTTGCAACAACAGCTTCCTTGATTTTACTTGAATATTTCTTATCCACAATGGTAGCGATGGTAGAATAGGGTTTACCATACAGCCTGGCCAGCTCACTGATACGCACTCCACTTTCATATTTTTTTATTATCTCCTTCTTCAGTTCTATCGTACATATATTTCTGTTCCTCTTTGCCACAGGCTTAGCACTAGGATCTTTCCTTGGACCCATGGTAGCTTATTTAGCAGTTGCAAGCACTAAAAACAGTGGAATAATGACAATATACTGGTATGAATGCGTGGGTGTGGGTGGGTGGTCGCTCTCGCTTGTAAACAATAGCACTGACGCTCCCTGGAGTGCGCGCTCAGCTGGGCGCCAAGCGGACAGGTCCGGTACGAAAGTCGTAAGACGAATCAATCATCGGATGTCGCATTCAAATTTCTTACGTTATAAAAATCGGTTATCGAATATAACGTAAGATGATAACATCGTAAGTCGAGGTACCACTGTATTCTCTGGTTATTTGACCCCTTCTGTACTGTTTTTCATATTGGTGCCTTTTGTTAATGGATTTAAGGATGCTGGGTGTTAGCAGGGACTGTTAAGTCTCTTAGCTGTGATCTGTTTAGTTTTTTTAGGGCAATGTTTGTTATAGAGGTAGTGTTTTTTTTTAAGGAAATTCTTGGTGCATTCATTAGTATCTGAATATGTTTCTAACTCATTATGCCAGTCGATGTTAATCATAGTTGTTATAAAGTTATTTACAGCTGACTCGTTATGTAGTCTGAAGGTAACTTTAGTAGTGTCTTGGGGCAATTTACCTAGGTTGGTCATGAGAAAGGTAGGGTAGTGGTCTGTGGTGAAGTCTGTGATTATGCCTGATTTTAAAGGGGATATAGTGTTGGTCCAGATGTGGTCTAATAAGGAGATACTTGTCTCAGAGATTCTTGTAGGTTTTGATATTGTTGGTAGCAACAAGCAGTTGCTTATAGTGTTTGTGAATTCAGTTACTTGTGGGTCCTGGTCATGTAGGAGATTTATGTTGAAATCTCCTGTGAGCAGCAAATGATCTTTGTTCATGTGTGCATCAGTTATCAGGTTTCCTAATTTTTCACTAAAGTGGTGAATGTTTGACTGTGGTAATCTGTAGATGTTTATCACTGTGAAGGGTTTTTGCAGGTCTTTTGATTTAAATTTAGCTATAATATATTCTCCAAGTTCATCCCTTGTGCAAGAGTTATTGATACATTCAAGTTGATCCGAGTAATATATAGCTATCCCACCCCCTCTCTGGTCTGTCCTACAGTTGTGTATGGCTGTGTAACCTGGGATGGCATAGACATCTGTAGTATCAGGCTTTAGCCAGGTCTCAGTGAGTATGATGATTGACATACTGGTCTGCAGGGATTTGAGTAGTGCTGTGAGGTCATCGTAATGTTTACTACAGTAAAAATATTGGTTGGGAAATATAAATGAACTAGTATGATTATATATAATAATGCCAAAAATAATGTCATGAATAATGTCATGAATGATAATGTCGTGAATAATAATGTCATTAGGACATAGATTATGATTCATCAGTCCTCACTAGTATGTAAAGTCAAATTTGGTTTATAAAGAGGCCATAAATGTTAATTTAATTTATAAATGCATCATAAGGGCTGATTTTTTTTCTGTAATTTGGTTATAAAATACTTTGATCAAATTTAAATTATGATATTATCATTCATGACATTTTTTTTAAATTAGAATAAACAATTGATTGTCTGTCTTGACAGTCTATACCTCAAGACCTGGAGTTTGACCCCAACTCGAACCCTCCATGTTACAAGAGCAGAGATGAGGTAAGCAGATAAAGAAGCATTTTATTAATTTTTTTGTCTTAGAAGGTAGATTTTTGGTGTAATGCTTGTATTAGCTATTTTCCTCAATGATATATCAATAATTATTGTACTGTGTAGTAATATACAGTGGACCCCCGGTGTTCGTCCTGCTCCAAACTCGCCCTTTTATATAAGTGTATTTTTTTAAATGCTTTTGTAAGTGTATTTTTGGGGGTCTAAAAGGACTAGTCTACGTTACATTATTCCTTATGGGAATAAATTCGTTTGGTAATGGCACTTGAACAGCATTGTGGAACGAAAAAATAACGAAAACCGGGGGTCCACTGTATGTATATATTGTACTACAGTGCACTACTAATGTATATATGTACTGTACTGCAATACACTACAAGTCAGAATGGTGGCTACATTTACATTTAAATACACAGTGATCTTAAATTACTACTTTGCTAGTTCTGCCTAAAGCTCTTAATTTTTTAATCAACTTCTACATAAAAATGGTATTTGTATATTTGTTCAATGCAGTATTACTATTTTTATAATGGCCTGCATGTGAAATTATGATATTTTAATCTCATTTTCTTTTAGATAATACCCTTCTCTGTCAAGGTACAGTAATGCAAAGGAGAACATTCATGATAACTCTCTCCCTTGCTTTCCTTTCAGTGGTTCATGGACATGATGATCCACTACAACATCCTAACCTCCCTTTCCAAGTGTAGTCACTATTTCTAATCTCTAAAATTCATGTTTATCTATCCAATTTCTTTGAATTCCTTCATTGACATTGTCATGCGGATGCTCCAGCAGCACAGCAAATTACAATATCAAATCCCAACAACCACTTGCCTCCACTCTAGTCAAACATTCCCACATATCTCTGCTGGATGATCAACCTCCTACCTTTCAAAGCATCCTTCAAGTACACTTTTCTATCCTATCTCTTGGTTGGTTAGCATAATTTGTGAGCCGGTTCTAGATATACAGAAAATGCTAAGCTATCATCAGCCATGATACAAGATTTACTAGTAGTGTCAGAATAATGGGGAAAGCACTGAGTGCTGATCCAGTCCAATTCCTGGACCAAAGGCAGGAATGGCATGTTGCAAGTGTCACCTGCACCACTACAGTATTGTCAGCACACCTGACACTGTGGGAGTGGGAAACCCTATTGTGATCCACTAAAAGTTTAGCTAAATATCCTGATCCCAATTGCCCATTAGACCACAGTGAGTGAACAAAGCAGTAATAATGAAGATCACTGCCCTCCAGGAAGGAGGAACAAGTTAAAATTGCACAGCAATGATGTAGTGAAGTTTTTGTCAGTCTTAGAGAGGTAATTACAGTGGTGTGAGCCTGTGTAGTGTCTGATGTTGACACTAGAGGGAGTGCAAGTCAGGTTGTTCTTTCCATGATGATTCCTGGAGCCTAAACACACAAACATATTAAACAACCAAAATGATTTCACACATTCATTTTTTTTTTTCCAGAAAAATAGTTTCCTTCTTGCATACTCTTTCATGAATCTCCATCTGTTCATAAAAATCCTAACGACTTTCAAGAATTTACCAGCTACCCCATAACACTTGTAATGCCAGCCACATCACTACCCTGTCCATTATATTTTACAATATGACTTTTGATGCAAACACTTGATCCACACATCTCCCTTTCTTCCTAAATCATCCTTGTTCCTCTTCAGGCCTAATTGTTTCTCTCCTCATAACTCTCGATAAAAATACTGCTATACACTTTACATGTTTACACTATCATATATTAATCCTTTTGCTGACTGTGCCATAGTGCTACAGCTTTGATGTCACTGTCAGTGCATCAGTGCTGTAGAACAACGCCATGAGCTCAGCTCACTCAGATAAGCTGTGAGTGGTAAATTTGGACTTAGATATGAGAAAATGGGTCTATGTGATAAGTGTGCACTATTTAAAAAACATTCTGCAGCATGCAGTGCATAATAAGAAAAAAACTATGTGTTTTTGGCTTAAAACAGCGAGTGTGGTGTATTTTTGTATGGTTTTTGTGGGTGTATCCACGGTTTCTTGGTCTAATTTGATAGAATGGAAGATATAACAATAGGAATGATTTTGATTGGTTTCAGGACTGAAAATAACTTGAAATTGAGTGGAAATGTTCGATTTTTGCTGATAATCCAGAGTAAACAAATTACGTCACTCGCCCGTGTCTAACTGGTCGGTCTAATACCCGATCATTAATGCACTGATATTATTGATACAATTACAGTCATAAATAACAAAAAAGGCACAATACCGTGACTGGAACAATACACACACAACCCGCACATATAAAAGAGAGGAGCTTACGACGACGTTTCGGCCCGACTTGGACCGTTTACAAGTGTGACTTTGTAAATGGTCCAAGTTGGGCCGAAACGTCGTCGTAAGCTCCTCTCTTTTATATGTGTGGGTTGTGTGTGTATAATTACAGTCATACCTCGGTTAGCGATGTTAATCCGTCAGAGAGGGCGTATCTGTAACCGAATTTATCGTTATCCGAATCAATTTTCCCCATAAGAAATAATGGAAATAAAATTAATCCATTCCAGACTTCCAAAAGTAGTAAAATAAAATATTTTTAGAACTTTTTGACATTAAATAATACACAATTTAATGAACATTAAAGAAAGAGATGATTGCTGATGTTATGAATGAAAAGAAGTTGGATGTCCTGGCCCTAAGCGAAACAAAGTTGAAGGGGGTAGGCGAGTTTCAGTGGGGAGAAATAAATGGGATTAAGTCAGGAGTATCTGAGAGAGTTAGAGCTAAGGAAGGGGTAGCAATAATGTTGAAGGATCAGTTATGGAAGGAGAAGAGGGAATATAAATGTGTAAATTCAAGGATTATGTGGATTAAAATAAGGGTCGGATGCGAAAAGTGGGTCATAATAAGCATGTATGCACCTGGAGAAGAGAGGAGTGTAGAGGAGAGAGAGAGATTTTGGGAGATGTTAAGTGAATGTATAGGAACTTTTGAACCAAGTGAGAGAGTAATTGTGGTAGGGGACCTAAATGCTAAAGTAGGAGAAACATATAGAGAGGGTGTGGTAGGTAAGTTTGGGGTGCCAGGTGTAAATGATAATGGGAGCCCTTTGATTGAACTTTGTATAGAAAGGGGTTTAGTTATAGGTAATACATATTTTAAGAAGAAGAGGATAAATAAGTATACAAGATATGATGTAGGGCGTAATGACAGTAGTTTGTTGGACTACGTATTGGTAGATAAAAGACTGTTGAGTAGACTTCAGGATGTACATGTTTATAGAGGGGCCACAGATATATCAGATCACTTTTTAGTTATAGCTACAGTGGGAGTAAAAGGTAGATAGGATACAAAAAAATAGAAGCAGTAAGTAAGAGAGAGGTGAAGGTTTATAAACTAAAAGAGGAGGCAGTCAGGGTAAGATATAAACAACTATTGGAGGATAGATGGGCTAGTGAGAGTGTAGGCAATGGGGTCGAGGATGTATGGGGTAGATTTAAAAATGTAGTGTTAGAGTGTTCAGCAGAAGTTTGTGGTTACAGGCGAGTGGGTGCGGGAGGGAAGAAAAGCGATTGGTGGAATGATGATGTAAAGAGAGTAGTAAGGGAGAAAAAGTTAGCATATGAGAGGTTTTTACAAAGTAGAAGTGATGCAAGGAGGGAAGAGTATATGGAGAGAAAAAGAGTGGTTAAGAGAGTGGTGAAGCAATGTAAAAAGAGAGCAAATGAGAGAGTGGGTGAGATGTTATCAACAAATTTTGTTGAAAACAAGAAAAAGTTTTGGAGTGAGATTAATAAGTTGAGGAAGCCTAGGGAACAAATGGATTTGACAGTTAAAAATAGGAGAGGAGAGTTATTAAGTGGAGAGTTAGAGGTATCAGGAAGATGGAGGGAATATTTTGAGGAGTTGTTAAATGTTGATGAAGACAGGGAAGCTGTGATTTCGTGTATAGGGCAAGGAGGAATAACATCTTGTAGGAGTGTGGAAGAGCCAGTTGTGAGTGTGGGGGCAGTTCGTGAGGCAGTGGGTAGAATGAAAGGGGGTAAGGCAGCTGGGATTGATGGGATAAAGATAGAAATGTTAAAAGCAGGTGGGGATATAGTTTTGGAGTGGTTGCTGCTATTATTTAATAAATGTATGGAAGATTGTAAGGTACCTAGGGATTGGCAGAGAGCATGTATTGTTCCTTTGTATAAAGGCAAAGGGGACAAAAGAAAGTGCAAAAATTATAGGGGAATAAGTCTGTTGAGTGTACCTGGTAAAGTTATTATTGAAAGAATTAAGAGTAAGACAGAAAGCAGGATAGCAGATGAACAAGGGGGCTTTAGGAAAGGTAGGTGGTGTGTAGACCAAGTGTTTACAGTGAAACATATAGGTGAACAGTATTTGGATAAGGGTAAAGAGGTTTTTGTGACATTTATGGATTTGGAAAAGGCGTATGATAGGGTGGATAGGGGGGCAATGTGGCAGATGTTGCAGGTGTATGGAATAGGAGGTAGGTTACTGAAAACAGTGAAGAGTTTTTATGAGGATAGTGAGGCTCAGGTTAGAGTGTGTAAGAGGGAGGGGGACTATTTCCCAGTAAAAGTGGGCCTTAGACAAGAATGTGTGATGTCACCGTGGTTGTTCAATATATTTATAGATGGAGTTGTAAGAGAAGTGAATGCGAGGGTCTTAGCAAGAGGTGTGGGGTTAAATGATAAAGAATCAAATACAAAGTGGGAGTTGTCACAGTTGCTTTTTGCTGATGACACTGCTTTTGGGAGATTCTGAAGAGAAGTTGCAGAGGTTGGTGGATGAATTTGGTAGGGTGTGTAAAAGAAGAAAATTGGAGGTGAATATAGGAAAGAGTAAGGTGATGAGGATAACAAAAAGAGTAGGTGACGAAAGATTGGATATCAGATTGGAGGGAGAGAGTATGGAGGAGGTGAATGTATTCAGATATTTGGGAGTGGACATGTCAGCAGATGGGTCTATGAAGGATGAGGTGAATCATAGAATTGATGAGGGGAAAAGGGTGAGTGGAGCACTTTGGAGTCTGTGGAGACAAAGAACTTTGTCCATGGAAGTAAAGAGGGGAATGTATGAAAGTATAGTTATACCAACACTCTTATATGGGTGTGAAGCATGGGTAATGAGTGTTGCAACGAGGAGAAGGCTGGAGGCAGTGGAGATGTCATGTCTGAGGTCAATGTGTGGTGTGAATATAATGCAGAGAATTCGTAGTTTGGAAATTAGGAGGAGGTGCGGGATTACCAAAACTATTATCCAGAGAGCTGAGGAGGGGTTGTTGAGGTGGTTCGGACATGTAGAGAGAATGGAACGAGACAGAATGACTTCGAGAGTGTATAAATCTGTAGTGGAGGGAAGTCGGGGTAGGGGTCGGCCTAGGAAAGGTTGGAGGGAGGGGGAAAAGGAGGTTTTGTGTGCGAGAGGCTTGGACTTCCAGCAAGCATGTGTGAGCGCATTTGATAGGAGTGAATGGAGACAAATGGTTTTTAATAGTTGACGTGCTGTTGGAGTGTGAGCAAAGTAACATTTATGAAGGGATTCAGGGAAACCGGCATCCCGGACTTGAGTCCTGGAGATGGGATGTACAGTGTCTGCACTCTGAAAGAGGGGGTGTTAATGTTGCAGTTTTATAACTGTAGTGTAAAGCACCCCTCTGGCAAGACAGTGATGGAGTGAATGATGATGAAAGTTTTTCTTTTTTGGGCCGCCCTGCCTTGGTGGGAATCGGCCGATGTGTTAATAAAAAAACAAACATGTAAATACGTATAGTACAATAACATGTCACTTACATTTATTGAAGAGTTGTTGATGTGTGGAGGACGGGAGGAGGGGAAAGGATGGAGTATAGTATGCTAGTGTTTGGAAGGGGAATCCCGTTCCATTAACACTGCAGGTGGCAAGTTCTTTTCTGGGGTTACTGGCCTTTTTCTTTTAATGCCACTAGGACCAGGTTGAGAGTCACTGGACCCCTCTCTAACAAAAAATATGTCCAGGGAGCTCTGTGTCTGGCAATTCTTTAACACAACTTCCTTGATTTTACGTGTATTTCCCTTGGCCACAATGGTAGCGATGGTAGAATAGGCTTTACCCTACAGCCTGGCCAGCTCAGTGATATGCACTTCACTTTCATATTTTTCTATTATCTCCTTCTTCAGTTCTACTGTATTTCTGAGCCTCTTTACCACAGGGCTGGCACTAGGAGCTTTCTTTGGATCCATGGTAGCTTATTTATCAGTTGGAAGCACTAAAAACAGTGGAATAATGTCAATACAGTGGACCCCCAAGTTTCGTAAAAACTTCACTCCTGAAGTCTGCTCAAGTGCCATTACCGAACGAATTTACTCCCTTAAGGAAAAATTTCACGTAGGTTAGTCTATTTCAGACCCCCAAAAATACACTTCCACAAGAACTTACAAAATTATACTTACATAATTGCACGATTTCCGGGGTATTCGTTAACCGAGGGTCCACTGTACAGTGGACCCCCGAGTTTCGTAAAAACTTCAATCCTGAAGTCTGCTCAAGTGCCATTACCGAACGAATTTACTCCCTTAAGGAAAAATTTCACGTAGGTTAGTCTATTTCAGACCCCCAAAAATACACTTCCACAAGAACTTACAAAATTATACTTACATAATTGCACGATTTCCGGGGTATTCGTTAACCGAGGGTCCACTGTATACTGGTATGAATGCGTGGGTGGTGGTCGCTCTCGCTTGTAAACAATAGCACACTGACGCTCCCTGGAGTGCCCGCACAGCTGGGTGCCACGCGGACGTGTCCGGGACAAATATCGTAAACCGAACAATCATCGTAAACTGAGTCAATATTTTGACGTAAAAATGTATCGCTAACCGATTTTATCAGTATCCAACGCCATTGCTAACCGAGGTATGACTGTATTACAGTAATGCAGTAGTCTGCATTACAGTAAATCTTCTATTTTTTGTGCAAATAAAAATTCAAAATGGAAAGCAAGCATAATATAGGAGAGGTCTGAGGACAACTGATGAACAGAGGAAATGTTTTTTTAGTGCCAGGAATGTCTACATTGTTTATTCTGGATCCTATTTTTAAATTGGCAATTTTTTATTTTTGTTTGAAATTAGCCAAATTATCAATTTGATTTATATTTGGTAGTTGAAATAGGTAAATGGGCGGTTTCTTGTACTCATTCAATAGAATAGAAAAATACTAGTGAAATACCTATGAGTTTGGTCAACTGGAACAATGGAATTAGCTGAAAATAGGGCGCAAAGTGGGTGAAATTGCCGATGCGTAAATATTGCCAAGTCCGCTAACTCTGCAAGAGCATAATTCCATGAGTTTCCCATCAAATTTTGTACCTTTGGTTTCATTATCTTCAGAAAAAAGATTCTCTTATCATTTCATAAGATTTTTTTTTTGGGGGGGGGGGGAGGGAGGGAATTCTTGGACAGTGAGAGCAATTCTTAGATCAGGGGTCTGGACAATGAAATAAGAAAGTTTATTCAGGTATACACAAATATAGTTACATAGGTTATCATACATAGCAGCATATGTGTAGAGAATCATCATCATCTTTCAACAAACTGGCCGTATCCCACCAAGGCAGGGTGGCCCCCCCCAAAAAAAAAGTTTCTCTTTTTAACTTTAGTAATGTATACAGAAGAAGGGGTTACTAGCCCCTTGCTCCTGGCATGTTAGTCATCTCTTACGACATGCATAGCTTATGGAGGAAGAATTCTGTTCCACTTGCCCATGGAGATAAGAGGAAATAAACAACAAGAACTAGTAAGAAAATAGAAGAAAACCCAGAGGAGTGTGTAGTATATATATGCTTGTAAATGCATGTGTAGTGTGACCTAAGTGGAAGTAGAAGTAGCAAGACATACCTGAAATCTTGCATGTTTATGAGACAGAAAAAAGACACCAGCAATCCTACCATCATGTAAAACAATTACAGGCTTCCGTTTTACACTCGATTGGCAGGATGGTAGCACCTCCTTGGGCGGTTGCTGTCTATCAACCTATTACCTGTAGAGAACCTAGGATAACCCCAAAAAGTCAGACAAAGGGTTAAGTGAGCAACAGAGCTAGGCCTAAAAAAATGCATATAGAGTACACACATTACTTACCTTTAAATATTTTTGTGGTGAATACAGTGGTACCCTGAGTTTCGTACAGCTCCCAACTCGAACAATTATGTAAGTGCATTTTTGTAAGTGCTTTTGTAAGTGTATTTTTGGGGGTCTGAAATGGACTAATCTAATTTACATTATTCCTTACCTGGAGAGAATTCCAGGGGTCAACGCCCCCGCAGCCCGGTCTGTGACCAGGCCTCATGTTGGACCAGAGCCTGATCAACCAGGCTGTTACTGCTGGCCGCACGCAGTCCAACGTACGAATCACAGCCTGGCTGGTCAGGTACCGACTTTAGGTGCCTGTCTAGTGCCTGCTTGAAGACAGCCCCTGACACTTATTGTGTTGTCCCTCAACGTGCTAGTGGCACCCCTGCTCTTCATTGGGGGGATGTTACATCGCCTGCAGAGTCTTTTGCTTTCCTAGGGAGTGATTTTCGTGTGCAAGTTTGGTACTACAGTGAACCCCTGAGTTTCGTAAGGTTCTTATTTCGTAAACATCGTGTTTCGTAAGCTTTTTTCGATTTCGAGAATCGTAAAATGGCTCGTGTTTCGTAATGTATTAGACCTGTCCGCCTGCTCCGCGCCTGCGCGGGACGCAGGACACCGCCAGTGAAGCGTTGTTTACCATTGAGAGAACATTACCTAGCGCGCTCTTTCAAACATTCACACTACATTTGGTGTTTTTTTTGGTGGTTTAGTGACTGTCACTGTGAAATAAGTCACCATGAGTCCAAAGAAGCTTCCTAGTGGCACCCCTGTGGTAAAGAAAGTGAGGAACACCATCGAACTGAAGAAAGAGATTATAGAAAAATATGAGAGTGGCGTACGTCTGAGTGATCTTGCCAGGATGTACAACAAAACCCCTTCTACTATCAGCTCTATCCTGGCAAAGAGAAATGAGATCAAGGAAGCTAATGTTGCAAAAGGGGTTGATATGTTAACGAAAAATAGATCGAAAACAGTGAATGAGGTTGAGAAGTTGTTGTTGGTGTGGATCCATGAAAAACAGAGAGCGGGTGATAGTATTTCCATGGCAAAAATTTGTGAAAAGGCAAGGAAGTTGCACACAGATCTTGTCAAGACAATGCCTGCAACCAGTGGTGAGGCAAGTGATTTTAAAGCCAGCAAAGGCTGGTTTGACAGGTTTAAGAAACGTAGTGGCATACACAGTGTTGTGAGACATGGTGAGGCAGCCAGCTCAGACAAACATGCAGCTGAAAAATTTGTGCATGAATTCCAGGGGTTCGTAGAGGCTGAACAATTCCTCCCCCAACAAGTGTTTAACTGTGATGAAACAGGCCTGTTTTGGAAGAAAATGCCCAACAGGACCTACATTACTTAGGAGGAAAAGGAACAGCCAGGACACAAGCCTATGAAAGACAGGCTAACTCTCATGTTTTGTTCTAATGCTAGTGGGGATTTTAAAGTGAAGCCTTTACTGGTGTATCACTATGAAAATCCCAGACCCTTCAAGAATCACAGTGTTGACGAATAATTTGTGTGTGCATTGGAAGGATAACACCAAAGAATGGGTCACTACGGAGATTTTCAAGGAATGGGTGACTGGAGTGTTTGGCCCTACTGTGAAGAAATACCTCTTGGAAAAGAAATTGCCACTCAAGTGCCTCATGATACTGGACAATGCTCCTGCTCACCCTCACAACTTGCAAGAGTGTTTGTCTGACAAGTTTAATTTCATCAGAGTGAAGTTCTTGCCTCCTAACACCACTCCTCTCCTCCAGCCCATGGACCAGCAGGTCATTTCCAACTTCAAGAAACTGTACACCAAAGCACTGTTTGAAAAGTGCTTTGAAGTGACCTCGGACACTGAGTTGACCCTAAGAGAGTTTTGGAAAGATCACTTCAACATTGTGAATTGCATACGCCTTATAGGTAAGGCTTGGGAGGGAGTGACTTCCAGGACTTTGAACTCTGCTTGGAGACCATTGTGGCCAGGTTGTGTCCAACAGAGGGATTTTGAAGGATTTGAGGCTGACCCTGACCTTGACCCTGACGACCCTGTGCCTGTTGTGGACTCTATTGTGGCATTGGGGAACAGCCTGGGGTTGGAGGTGAGTGGTGAGGATGTGGAAGAGTTGGTGGAGGAGCACAGGGTAGAGCTAACAACTGAAGAGCTGCAAGAGCTTCATCTGGAACAGCAACAGACCACAGCTGAGGTTATTGCTTCAAAGGAGGAGGGTGAGAGACAGAAGGAGGTGCCCTCTTCAGTGCTTAAGGAGATGTGTACAAAGTGGAATGAGTTGCAGACATTTGTTGAAAGACACCAACTTTAATAGGACCCATGACCACAACACAAGACACAGATCACTTTTTGATATACCCCGTGTTCATATCAACCTATGTAAAAATTCTATGCACATAAAGGGCCCCAGAATCTGGAATTCATTACCAGTAAATATTAAGATAATCTTGTTTGAAAATCTATTTAAGACAACTCAAAAACCACCTACTCACCCAAAACTAAATGATCATACTATAAACTACTTTGAAAAATGCTCAGTATTATTTTCCTATACGATAATCTCAATTTTTAATAATATGTTACTATTATGTTACCCCCTACTCAATCAAAACTAAATACTCATATTATAAGTTAATGTCAAAAATGCTCAATGTTATTTTCCTTAAGATAATCTCAATTCCATATTACCATTCGAGAATCTAAACACCTGTACCAATCTATTATCATCATATAATAATTTAAACAGTAAAATTTCATCATATTGTAATTTTGAAAACAATTTTTAACTAGAATAAACTCAATAAATTTCTCTAATATTAAGTACATAGTCTTTAAGTCACTAGATTAAGCTGCCCCTAATGCCATGGCATGTCAGTGGCTCTCCTTGCACTCAATTTACATTGTAACTACCAATACCTATGTAATCTGCAATGAAATAAAATTTACTTTACTTTACTTTACTACTAGAGAAATTGATTGAGTTTATTCTAGTTATATATTATTTCAAATTACAATATGATTATACTATACTATTAAAAAGACAATACTAGATAAATTGGTTGAGTTTATTCTAGTTGTATATTTTATTTCAAATTACAATATATTGATGCTATACTAGTAAAATAACAATACAGTAGGGTCCCGCTTTTTGGCGTTTCGTCTTTCGGCGTTCCGTTCATACGGCGAGTTCAAATTATGACCAAAACTTTTGTATACAGCGAGCGTCTTTCAGATACGGCGCGGGCCACCCGGTTTGTTTACATTTTCCGTGAGCACATCTCTCTATTATGTAATCATCACTCTTGGGCACATTAAATGTCCAATTTTACGTCAATATAGACATTTTCATTAATCCATCTATGATATATTCTTCAAAAATATATGAGAAACACGTTACATAGCATATAAACATGCTGTTTATATGCTATGTAGGTGTGGTTGCCAGGCGGAGGGAAAACATTACGTAATACTAATAATAATCACTCTTGCGCACATTAAATGTCTTATTTTACGTTAATATAGACATTTTCATTAATCCATCTATGATATTTTCTTCAAAATTATAAAAGAAACACGTTACAAAGCATATAAACATGCTGTTTATATGCTATGGTGTTGCCGGGCGGAGGGAAAACATTACGTAATATTAATAATAATCACTCTTGGGCACATTAAATGTCTTATTTTACGTTAATATAGATATTTTCATTAATCCATCTATGATTTTTTCTTCAAAATTATATAAGAAACATGTTACATGGCATATAAACATGCTGTTTATATGCTATGGTGTTGCCGGGCGGAGGGAAAACATTACATAATATTAATAATAATCACTCTTGGGCACATTAAATGTCTTATTTTACGTTAATATAGACATTTTCATTAATTCATCTATGATATTTTCTTCAAAATAATTTAAAAAAACGTGTTACATAGCATATAAACATGATATATACACCCACAGAATAAAAATTGACAAATATGATATTTGTTTACCAAACGACTTTGTAGAAGTCGGAAGAATTACGTTTTCTCTAGTCAAACATTGAGGGATAACTGTAGAAAAATATTCCTTTCATATGCCTTCACTCTATATATAGTTATTCACGACCCTTGTTTGTTTAGCACTTCTTTTTTATTATGATAATAATAATGGTAATACTATCATTAACTCTAAAAATAGTGTGTTGCATGAGAATGGGAGTGTTGCTGTTTGTTTATTTTGTACTAACTTGTACACAATGTAAGAGTATTTGTATTGTGAGGTAATTATTATTATAATACTAAAAAAAATTATTTTGAGGTAAAAGTCTCATAAACTCTTACAAATGTATGTGAATGAACTAAAAGTGGACACGTATTAATCGCATTCATTTCGCCTGACCGAGTGATCGCCCACTACCTGTTCAGTTTGTTTTTTTACCTTCTCTGAACTCTGTATCTCATTCTCTCTTTCGTTTACTCTTTCGTTTACTAGTTGGCTCTCATTGACTATGGCGTCTAAGCTTAGTTGTGATAAAAAGAGGAGTCGTAAGCCTCTTACTTTAAGTGCCAAGTTAGAAATGATTAAACTCAGTGAAAGGACTTTTTTGGGTTATCCTGGGTTGTCTACGCATATTTGCTATGTATGATAATATATGTAACTGTATTTGTGTATACCTGAATGAACTTACTAACAAGGTATATGTTGATCGCTGAGATAGCCATCAAATACAGTTACATATAGCAGCATATGTGTAGAGAACCCAGGATAACCCAAGAGTGTACTCACCTAATTGTGGTTGCAGGGGTCGAGACTTAGCTCCTGGCCCCACCTCTTCACTGACCGCTACTAGGTCCTCTCTCTCCCTGCTCCATGATCTTTATCATACCTCATCTTAAAGCTATGTATGGTTCCTGCCTCCATTACATCACTTGCCAGACTATTACACTTCCTGACTACTCTATGGCTGAAGAAATGCTTCCTAACTTCCCTTTGACTCATCTGAGTCTTCAACTAACACTCTTGCTAGGAGCTAATGCTGCTGGGTATTGCAAGTTAAAACCTATGATAATTTATCACTCAGAGAATCCTAGGGCCCTAAAGAACTATGCAAAAGGTAGCCTCCCTGTTTATTATAAATCCAATTCAAAAGCTTAGATGACTACTGATCTTTTCATAAATTGGTTCACAGACTATTTTAAGCCAATGTTAATACTTTAAAGTAAGTAATAAGTGTACTCTGTGTGTATCTTACTTTTTATTGTGTTTTTTAATGCCTAGTGCTATTGCTAACTTAATATAAGTTAATGTAAGCTTGTTGTCTGGCATTTATATGCATTTAGAAGTGGAAAAAAATGGCGTTCTGCTTTTCGGCGATGTCTGCTTTAAGGCACTAGCCTGGAACCTAATCTGCCATATAAGTGAGGCCCTACTGTACACATAAAAAGATGTAAACATAAGTTTGTGTGACAAACTTACTGACTTGACTGACTGACTTACTGAATGACTTGACTGACTGACTTACTGAATGACTTGACTGACTGACTTATTGAATGACTTGACTGACTGACCTACGGAATGACTTGACTGACTGACTTACTGAATGACTTGACTGACTGACTTACTGATTGACTTGACTGACTGACTGAATGATTTGACTGACTGACTTACTGAATGACTTGACTGACTGACTTACTGAATGACTTGACTGACTGACTTACTGAATGACTTGACTGACTTACTGAATGACTTGACTGACTTACTGAATGACTTGACTGACTGACTTACTGAATGACTTGACTGACTGACTTATTGAATGACTTGACTGACTGACCTACGGAATGACTTGACTGACTGACCTACGGAATGACTTGACTGACTTACTGAATGATTTGACTGACTGACTTACTAAATGACTTGACTGACTGACTTACTGAATGACTTGACTGACTGACTTACTGAATGACTTGACTGACTGACTTACTGAATGACTTGACTGACTGACTTACTGAATGACTTGACTGACTTACTGAATGATTTGACTGACTGACTTACTGAATGACTTGACTGACTTACTGAATGACTTGACTGACTTACTGAATGACTTGACTGACTTACTGAATGACTTGACTGACTTACTGAATGACTTGACTGACTTACTGAATGACTTGACTGACTGACTGACTTACTGACTGACTTGACTGACTGACTTACTGAATGTCTTGACTGACTTACTGAATGTCTTGACTGACTGACTTACTGAATGATTTGACTGACTGACTTACTGAATGATTTGACTGAATGACTTGACTGACTGACTTACTGAATGACTTGACTGACTGACTTACTGAATGACTTGACAGACTGACTTACTGAATGACTTGACTGACTGACTTACTGAATGATTTGACCGAATGACTTGACTGACTGACTTACTGACTGACTTGACTGACTTACTGAATGACTTGACTGACTGACTTACTGACTTGACTGACTTACTGAATGTCTTGACTGACTTACTGAATGTCTTGACTGACTTACTAACTGACTTACTGAATGATTTGACTGACTGACTTACTGAATGACTTGACTGACTTACTGAATGACTTGACTGACTTACTGACTGACTTACTGAATGACTTGACTGACTGACTTACTGAATGACTTGACTGACTGACTTACTGAATGACTTGACTGACTTACTAAATGACTTGACTGACTCTTACTGAATGACTTGACTGACTGACTTACTGAATGACTTGACTGACTTACTGAATGACTTGACTGACTGACTTACTGAATGACTTGACTGACTGACTTACTGAATGACTTGACTGACTTATTGAATGACTTGACTGACTGACTTACTGAATGACTTGACTAGTCGACTTACTGAATGGACTGACTTACTGAATGACTTGACTGACTTACTGAATGACTTTATTAAAGTTAGAGACACTCAGTACAACCATCAACTTCAGTTCCAGAATCTCTACTATCCACCTCAGCCCAGTAGGGCCACAGCATAACTCTCCACTCTCTTCACAATCATCCATAAACATCAGCACCCACAATTTAAGGTAAATACTATTATTTCTGTTACATTTGTAGTCTTAAGCAGTAAAAACAACATAATACATCACGATAATGAACTACAATTACATATTCTCTTTTATATTTGTAAGATCTGTTGGTCTAAAAAAAACTTGTTTGGCTTTTTTGGGAGTCCCAGGAACGTAACCCTATTTTTCCCATAAGTTCTTTTAATTATCTAACACGATTTTAGCTAACACGACGTTTTCAGGAACGTAACTACCGTGCTAAATGAGGGCCTACTGTATGTGATTTTTATATGTAAGTACAGTGATCCTTTGAGTTGTAATAATTTTGAGTTACAATTTATTTCATAAAGGAATTTAGTTTTTAGTTGTGATGAAAAATTTGAGATATGATACTACATGTACGATGGTTGGTGGGCATGAGTGGTCCTCAGACCAGGGACAAGGCAGGGTGAAGAAAAGATCTTAAATGGAGTTATGGTGGAGGGAGTGTTGGAGGTGTGTGCGAGGGAGGACGGGGGCTTGATGGGTAGGAGCGAGGGAGGAATCAAGGAAGGCAGGCAGGGGAGGGATGGAAGAAGACAGTACGTGTACCAGACTTGGAGGGCAGGAGACTGCGACAAGTGTAAATATTAAATCTACAATTCTTTACCTTTCTCTGCCTGCCTACCCAACCCTCTCTTGCCCTGTCCTGTCTTGTCATGCCCTGCCTTGCCTTCTTTGGCCTGTCCTGTCCTGCCTGCTCTGATATTTTCTGATGTATCTGCTCTGACCTGTTGTGCCCTACTTTGCCTGACTGTCTTAGAGTGATGGTGGAGGGTGTGTTGGAGGGAAGGGGGGATGGTGGGTAGGAGGAAGGGAGAGGCAGAGAGCATTTCAAGATGGAGACTGTTTATGTAAAAACAGCCCAGACAATGTTATATTATAAAGTGTTGGGGATGTAGGAGATCTAGGATGACAAAAGTGAAAATATTAAGTTAACAGTTCTTTACTAAATTGAGTGACTGACTGCTCCAAACCTGTCCTGCATGCTCTACCTTGCTGTACATGCCCCAGCCTTCCCTTCTTGCCTTGCCTGCTTGTCCTGCCTGCCTGTCTTGCCTTCTCTTCCTTGCCCTACCTTCTCTTCCCTGGCCTGCCTTGCCTTTTCTACCCTGCCTCTGAATATTTCAAGCTGCAGTCTGTGCTTGTTTACTGTTCAGAAAAGCCCAGAGTTTAAACAACAAAAAGTTTCCAAAGGAAGGTTGGGTGTTCTGGCATCTTTTAATGAATTATCATAAAACTATATACAGCCTCTCCTCACTTAGCGACGTACTCGTTTACCAACGCCTTAGACTTACGACGGGCTCTCTGACCAGTATGCATACTTAAATAATGTATATTAGAACTGATTTCCTCTATTCTGTTTATTACCATTCAAAGATGAATGACACAAACCTAAGACGAGGTCTTAGGAACGAAACTCCGTCATTAAGTGAGGAGAGGCTGTACAGTGGAACCTTGGTACTCGAACTTAATTAATTTCAGAAGGCTGTTTGAATGCCAATCTGTTCGAGTATTGAACATATTTTTTTTTTTATTATTTTTTTTATTAACACATCGGCTGATTCCCACCAAGGCAGGGTGGCCTGAAAAAAGAAAAACTTTCATCATCATTCACTCCATCACTGTCTTGCCAGAGGGGTGCTTTACACTACAGTTATAAAACTGCAACATTAACACCCCTCCTTCAGAGTAAAGACACTGTACTTCCCATCTCCAGGACTCAAGTCTGGCCTGCCGGTTTCCCTGAATCCCTTCATAAATGTTACTTTGCTCACACTCCAACAGCACGTCAAGTATTAAAAACCATTTGTCTCCATTCACTCCTATCAAATACGCTCGCACATGCTTGCTGGAAGTCCAAGCCCCTCGCACACAAAACCTCCTTTACCCCCTCCCTCCAACCTTTCCTAGGCCGACCCCTACCCCGCCTTCCCTCCACTACAGATTTATACATTCTCGAAGTCATTCTGTCTCGTTCCATTCTCTCTACATGTCCGAACCACCTCAACAACCCCTCCTCAGCCCTCTGGATAATAGTTTTGGTAATCCCGCACCTCCTCCTAATTTCCAAACTCCGAATTCTTTGCATTTATATTCACATCACACATTGACCTCAGACATGACATCTCCACTGCCTCCAGCCTTCTCCTCATTGCAACATTCATCACCCATGCTTCACACCCATATAAGAGTGTTGGTATAACTATACTCTCATACATTCGTCTCTTTACTTCCATGGACAAGGTTCTTTGTCTCCACAGACTCCGAAGTGCTCCACTCACCCTTTTCCCCTCATCAATTCTATGATTCACCTCATCCTTCATAGACCCATCTGCTGACATGTCCACTCCCAAATATCTGAATACATTCACCTCCTCCATACTCCCTCCAATCTGATATCCAATCTTTCGTCACCTAATCTTTATCCCAGCCAATTTTCTCTTTGGTTGGCTGTTATCACTAATCTGTGTAGGCCCCATGGTGACTTATTTATACAAATAATATAAAAAAACACCAAAACATGCCAAGAAACATGAAATAGTTTACACCTAAGTTCTGGCAGGTCGTGTTTGTTTGGTTGAGTGCCGAGCAAATGGTTGACTCCCGAGCTATTTTTTTTACTGAACAAAGCGTTTGAATACTGAATGGTTCGAGTAGGGAGCTGTTCGAGTACCGAGGTTTTACTGTATTTTGGGGTTTGATGTAAGATAGTTTTGAGGTACAATATGTCTTCTGGAATGGATTAATATTGTAACTCAAAAGACAATTATGTTTTAAACTAAGTTTGACAAAAAAAAAAGTATTTCAAGCTCACAATTCTTACATTATAATAAAATTATACCATTTTTTGTTTAAGTGTAGACAAATTTTGAAAGATTCAGTCTTTTTCAAATACAGAAGGTTGTTAGAGTGAACTTATCGAACGAATTTGTTCCCATATGGACGAATGTAAATTAGATTAGTCCTTTTCAGACCCCCAAAAATACACTTACAAAAACACACTTACATAATTGTTCGAGTTGGGAGCTGTACGAAATCCGGGGGTCTACTGTATATTATTTTTTGTTAAAAATCTAAAAAAAATTCTCATACATATTTTATGCATTATCAGGTTGTTTCTTAGTCTGTTTTGGTATTTATGAAAGCCTATCTGATGCCTTCATAATTACTGTACATAATATTAAATAAATATATATTTTTTTATACTTCTGGAAATGTAGTTCTGTACATACAGTGGTACCCCGAGTTTTGTATATAATTTGTTCGAGAAGGCTGTTCGAGTGCCATTACCGAATGAATTTGTTCCCATAAGGAATATTGTAAATTAGATTAGTCCATTTCAGACCCCCAAAAATACACTTACAAAAGCACTTATAATAATACACTTACATAATTGTTCGAGTTGGGAGCTGTACGAAACTCGGGGTACCACTGTATTAATTTCATTGCCTTTGTGTAAATTTTTAAATTCCACAGGTGCTAGTTACAAATCTAACTTAGTAGTAGTGTTGATACTTTTACATAATTATATGCAAAATCCAAATTAACCATGGAATCTTTGGATGTACAGATGTAATGCTGACAGTATGTAAATGTTGACTCTTAATGCTTAACATGCTTTCATTGAGAACATATTTTGCTTGACCTGACAAATCTTTACCCAGAGCGAAGTGAGAAATAAGACACATTTGCAGCAGTTGGGTATCTTTATTGTTGATAAACATACCTGTTGTACACACGTATTACTCAGCTTCCATGAAAATGTTCTAAGTGTTTGTTGGTGTATCTTAGACCACATCTTGTCAGTATTATATACCATGTTTTCATTGTATATCTTATCTGCAGGAAGTTGTCATCCAGCAAGATGATGAGATAAGAGTGAAGATTGTTGGCACCAGAGTGGATGCTACAGATATTGTAAGTAATTGATTGTGACAACAATTGTTGGCACCAGAGTAAATGCTAAAGAGATACTAGTATCATACAACACTTGTAGGATTTTATAACTGTTTTGAAAGTTGTGCTCTCTGATGGTTGGTCACAACAGATACTATACTGTACACTGTTACACTAGACAGCCACCAGGAACAACTCACGGAGCTCTCAGTAATTTTGTGATGGTCATCTGATCAATGAGTCTTAATATGTGATGTTGTAGTTAAGGTATCTGCAGCACGATTACCATTTAGTAATTACAGGAGTATTTCTGGGCTTCCATCTTTATTTAATTTATCAGTTTATTAAAAATATTTTGCAAGTATCTAGTGGTTGCCTCTTGGATCCCATTCCACCCATCCACCACAATTTGTGAGGAAGTATGTCATGCGGTCATTTCTGCATTTTCTCATGGGTCTAGGTAATTTGACATAGTAATTTAACCCCCAGTAATTTAACTCCCAATAATTTAATGCCTGGTAATTTAACTCCCAGTAATTTGACTTCCTGTCAGTTTCACTCTTGGTATCTTCACTTCCCATATATAAAAAAATAATTTAAGTAGTTACAGAAAAGTGGGTGTGGGAGGGAAGAAGAGCGATTGGTGGAATGATGATGTAAAGAGAGTAGTAAGGGAGAAAAAGTTAGCATATGAGAGGTTTTTACAAAGTAGAAGTGATGCAAGGAGGGAAGAGTATATGGAGAGAAAAAGAGAGGTTAAGGGAGTGGTGAAGCAATGTAAAAAGAGAGCAAATGAGAGAGTGGGTGAGATGTTATCAACAAATTTTGTTGAAAATAAGAAAAAGTTTTGGAATGAGATTAATAAGTTGAGAAAACCTAGGGAACAAATGGATTTGACAGTTAAAAATAGGAGAGGAGAGTTATTAAATGGAGAGTTAGAGGTATCAGGAAGATGGAGGGAATATTTTGAGGAGTTGTTAAATGTTGATGAAGACAGGGAAGCTGTGATTTCGTGTATAGGGCAAGGAGGAATAACATCTTGTAGGAGTGTGGAAGAGCCAGTTGTGAGTGTGGGAGAAGTTCGTGAGGCAGTGGGTAGAATGAAAGGGGGTAAGGCAGCTGGGATTGATGGGATAAAGATAGAAATGTTAAAAGCAGGCAGGGATATAGTTTTGGAGTGGTTGGTGCTATTATGTATGGAAGAGGGTAAGGTACCTAGGGACTGGCAGAGAGCATGTATTGTTCATTTGTATAAAGGCAAAGGGGACAAAAGAGAGTGCAAAAATTATAGGGGAATAAGTCTGTTGAGTATACCAGGTAAAGTGTATGGTAGAGTTATTATTGAAAGATTTAAGAGTAAGACGGAGAGCAGGATAGCAGATGAACAAGGGGGCTTTAGGAAAGGTAGGGGGTGTGTAGACCAAGTGTTTACAGTGAAACATATAGGTGAACAGTATTTAGATAAGGGTAAAGAGGTTTTTGTGGCATTTATGGATTTGGAAAAGGCGTATGATAGGGTGGATAGGGGGGCAATGTGGCAGATGTTGCAGGTGTATGGAATAGGAGGTAGGTTACTGAAAGCAGTGGAGCTTTTATGAGGATAGTGAGGCTCAGGTTAAAGTGTGTAGGAGAGAGGGAGATTATTTCCCAGTAAAAGTAGGCCTTAGACAGGGATGTGTGATGTCACCGTGGTTGTTCAATATATTTATAGATGGGGTTGTAAGAGAAGTGAATGCGAGGGTCTTGGCAAGAGGTGTGGGGTTAAAAGACAAAGAATCAAATACAAAGTGGGAGTTGTCACAGTTGCTTTTTGCTGATGACACTGTGCTTTTGGGAGATTCTGAAGAGAAGTTGCAGAGGTTGGTGGATGAATTTGGTAAGGTATGTAAAAGAAGAAAATTGAATGTGAATATAGGAAAGAGTAAGGTGATGAGGATAACAAAAAGAGTAGGTGACGAAAGATTGGATATCAGATTGGAGGGAGAGAGTATGGAGGAGGTGAATGTATTCAGATATTTGGGAGTGGACATGTCAGCAGATGGGTCTATGAAGGATGAGGTGAATCATAGAATTGATGAGGGAAAAGGGTGAGTGGTGCACTTCGGAGTCTGTGGAGACAAAGAACTTTGTCCATGGAAGTAAAGAGGGGAATGTATGAGAGTATAGTTATACCAACACTCTTATATGGGTATGAAGCATGGGTGATGAATGTTGCAACGAGGAGAAGGCTGGAGGCAGTGGAGATGTCATGTCTGAGGTCAATGTGTGGTGTGAATATAATGCAGAGAATTCGTAGTTTGGAAATTAGGAGGAGGTGCAGGATTACCAAAACTATTATCCAGAGGGCTGAGGAGGGGTTGTTGAGGTGGTTTGGACATGTAGAGAGAATGGAACGAAACAGAATGACTTCGAGAGTGTATAAATCTGTAGTGGAGGGAAGGCGGGGTAGGGGTTGGCCTAGGAAAGGTTGGAGGTAGGGGGTAAAGGAGGTTTTGTGTGCGAGGGGCTTGGACTTCCAGCAAGCATGCGTGAGCGTGTTTGATAGGAGTGAATGGAGACAAATGGTTTTTAATACTTGACGTGCTGTTGGAGTGTGAGCAAAGTAACATTTATGAAGGGATTCAGGGAAACCGGCAGGCCGGACTTGAGTCCTGGAGATGGGAAGTACAGTGTCTGCACTCTGAAGGAGCGGTGTTAATGTTGCAGTTTTATAACTGTAGTGTAAAGCACCCCTCTGGCAAGACAGTGATGGAGTGAATGATGATGAAAGTTTTTCTTTTTTGGGCCACCCTGCCTTGGTGGGAATCGGCTGATGTGTTAATAAAAAAAATAGTTAAAAATTAAAGATTGAGGTAGTTTTGAAATCTAACCTACCCTAATATGTTTTCCTTTAACCTAATTTAACGAAACCTAACCAAACCTGCACTACCCTAACCAATCACAGAACGGGTGGGGTTTTGAGCCCATGGTAAGTGAGTCCTATAACTATCAGTCCAGTCCACTATCCATTATTCAAGCCCCACTTGTTCCTTGATTTGTTTGGAAGTCTGTTATTACGATTTCTAACTTAACCAATTCATCCTAACCTAACTTCATCTAAACTAACCTAAACTAAAATACCCTCTTCTGCCTAAATCTAGCCTAACTCATATAAATTTTAATAAAAGTTTTAAATAAAAAAATTGAATAAGATGTGGCTTTAATAAATATTTCGTTTCATAAGATGTGGCTCTTAATTAATGTTTTTAAAAATATTTTTAACAAGTTTTAAAGGGATTGAATTGAATATCAGTTTCTAAATATGTGGAGTGAAAATGACTGGGGGTCAAATGACAAGTTATCTTTTTTTCATTAGTTTGTAATTGTGTACTCAGGTTCAATCTACATATACAGTCAACCCTCGGTGATAGACGGCGTCGGAGGTCATCCAAATCGGTGTTAGACAGGTTTTTTAATGAGAATTTTGGCTCGGTAATAGACAAGCCGCTCGGAGTCGGCGATTCGTCCCGGACGCGTACGCGTGGCCCAGCTGGGCGCCCAGGCACTCACTGTGCTATTGTTTACAAGCGAGCGACCACCACCCACGCATTCATACCACTGTTTTTAGGTCTTGCAACTGCTAAATAAGCCACCATGGGCCCCAAGAAAGCTCCTAGTGCCAAGCCTGTGGTAAAGAGTGTAGCAGGGAGTGAAGCATTCATGCAGGGAGTGTAGCATTCATGCAGGGAGTGTAGCATTCATGCAGGGAGTGTAGCATTCATGCAGAGAGTGTAGCATTCATGCAGGGAGTGTAGCATTCATGCAGGGAGCATAGCATTCATGCAGGGAGTGTAGCATTCAAAGAAAAAGGCCAGTAACCCCAGAAAAGAACTTGCCACCTGCAGTGTTAATGGAAGGGGATTCCCCTTCCAAACACTAGCATACTACTCCATCCTCTCCCCTCCTCCCGTCTTGCACACATCAACAACTCTTCAATAAATGTAAGTGACATGTTATTGTACTATTATTTCTTTATTTGTCATAAAATTGTGTATAATTTAATGTCAAAAAGTTCTAAAAAATATTTTATTTTAATACTTTTGGATGTCTGGAACGGATTAATTTTATTTCCATTATTTCTTATGGGGAAATTAGAATCGGAAATCGACCAAACCGGTGATCAACGGGCCCTCTGGAACGGATTACCGGCGATAACCGGGGGTTGACTGTAACAGTTTTAGGTTTTTCCTCCACATACAGTGGTACCTGGAGTTTCGTACTGCTCCCAACTCGAACAATTATGTAAGTGTATTATTGTAAGTGCTTTTGTAAGTGTATTCTTGGGGGTATGAAACTAACTAATCTAATTTACATTATTCCTTATGGGAACAGATTTGTTCGGTAATGGCACTCGAACAGCCTTCTGGAACGAATAAAGTATGAAACTTGGGGTACCACTGTATTTCTAATTTTTGAATTTGTTTGTACTTCATGTTTCTTAGTTACGGAAGCCAGTTATTTTTGTGTTTCCTCGTTTTTTTTTTTTTGGTTTATGAAAACTTCTTTAGGTACAGACACAATATTGTAGTTGCATCCCCTTTTTTTCCCTCTCAGATCCACTCTTTAACTCTTGCTTTTGTTTAATTGTATTGTCTATTGAACTATTATTCATTCTACCCATGCTATATTTGGAATAGAATGAACCTCATGGTGGCTACATATTCACACAGTATTCTATCATATCCTTTTATAACATCACATTGAGCACTACGTATATGTCATGGTGTTCCTGCTAAGAACTTAATATGTTTTATCCATATCCTCAAGAGGGGTTCCTTGATGCAGGTGAGGGGCTCTTATTCTAAGGAATTGGAACTGTGTTCCCATCCTTTGATTGAATCTTAATGCCTACCATTCACCATGACTCCTACAGGTTTAGTGCCCTGACCCCTCCTCCTCAATGATAATAATAATAATCATAATAATAATAATAATAATAATAATAATAATAATAATAATAATAATACAGTTCCACTTTCCTTATCTTTCATCCATAATTCCACTAGTTACTTAAACACCAGGATGCAGTGATTGCTGGCTTCTAGTGGGAATTTGTACTTATCTCCTTGATCTCTAATGAGTCCAGCTTGCATATTAAATCTAGTCTGCCTTGCTCATATTCTCTTGTTCTACACTTTATATATTGGCTGAGAAAATTGTCATGACATCCATATACTTTTTTGCTCTCCACGACTCATCACTTTGCTTCCCAGTCTGTTTCTCAGTGATTGAAGAGTCCTCCATTTTAAGCAGCTTCATGATGGTATCTTTATTACTGTCATGATTTAACCCTTTGACTGTTTCGGTTGTATATATATGTCATACGAGCCAATGTTTCCGACGTATTAATACGCATAAATTCTAGCGGCCTCAAATCAAGTGGGAGAAAGCTGGTAGGCCCACATGTGAGAGAATGGGTCTTCATGGTCAGTGTGCACCATATAAAAAAAAATCGGGCAGCCAGTGGTGCACTGTGGGAACCCCATTTCAGTAGTCCTTGTTCAGCATGCCTAGCGGTAAGAATTATCTGATTCCTTGGCGCATCTGGGACTCTTCTTTTCCTCAGTGATAGCTCTAACACAGATGGAAGTGTCTCTGAAGATGAATTTCATGGTTTTGAGGAGTTTTCTGACCGAAAGCAATGCCCAGGATACAAGAAGGAAGGAAGGAAGAAAGAAGAAAGTAAGGAAGGAAGGAAGGAAGAGATGAGAGGAAGGCAGAAAGGAAAGAAGAGTTGAGAGGAAGGAAGAGATGAGAGGAAGGAAGGAAGGAAGGAAAGAAGAGATGAGAGAAAGGAAGGAAGGAAGAGATGAGTGGGGGAAGAAGACATGGGACCCCTTTTGTGTTTACAGGTTGACAGGCAGTGAGGGTGGTGAGTAATGGTATAATATGTCATTTTGACAGTTGCCTTACCCTGACTCAGCAAATTTAGATGTCCACACACACACACAGCTTGGAGCTTTGAAGTGCTAAATATCAGTTGATGGAAAGTGTCCAGTCATTATATATGTGTATATATATTATAGAACAATAGTAATAATTTTTTTTTTATTGTTGGTTTATGTAAACAAGTTTTATAAACAATATAATGATACTAATGTTTGTGCAATTACTGTGTTGCATACAACGAGTGTATATATATAACAGTGGTACCGGTTACGATATTTCATTCAGAATGTTTCAGTGCCATTCAACAATTTATCTCCTTAAGAATGTTGTAAATAGACTAGTCCTTAGACCCAAATACATTACAAAGCATTTAAATAAACTTACATAAGTGAGTTTGGACCATATAAACGGGTACCACTGTACATTGCACCTCACTTTGGTCTCACAGGCCACATAAGTTATGTGAAAAAATAAAATAGGGAAAAAAGCAAGAAACCTTTGAAAGGAAGTAAACCAAAGTTTACCAGGTGAGCAGCATTCGTCGCAGTTGCCATATGCGGCTATTTTTTGCCAACTTTACGGCGCTATATCTTGGTAAGCACTGATCGCAAAAAAAAATTTTTGGGCTTAAAAGAATCAGAAAAATAATCTTAACATTTTGATAAGAAAAAATAATTTTTTTTCGAATATTTTGCAACACCAGGAGACACTTCAGGATTTGGGGTTGTGACAGTCAAAGGGTTAATCACCTGCCATTTGGTGATGGGTTGTATAGGACTGTCACAACTGCCATTGCTCCTGTTATGCAATCTGTGTACTCATTGTAATTATTATTTCCAGCTTTTCAACTATTCCTTGTTCTGTGATGTGGAGTGTTTCTTCCCTTTGCCTCTTACTCATCTCTCTTATTACTTGGTATGCAATGGGAATCTGTTAAAAACAAATACACTGGCAGGTTTGCTGATCTTTTCTTTCTGTCTTATGAACACTTCAGATGTCAGGTAAATCTTACAAACTTCTACTTACATTTGATATACACATTTTTACTTTCCAGTATTCTTCTTAACCCCTTATCTATCCAAACGTAGATCTACATTCTCTCGCCCAGCACTCCGAATATTTTGAAAAAAAAAAAAAAATTATTAACCCCTTAACTGTCCAAACGTAGATCTACATTCTTACTGCTAGCGCTCCAAATGTAGATCTATGTATTTTTCCTGCCTCCAAATTTGGCACAATTGGCCTGAGATGCCTGGTCAGCATAGAATGGGTCTTAACACTTGGTGTGTGCAGTATTAAAAAAATCTGGGACCACTTAATACCTTGTGGGAGCACCAGTTCAATTGAGCGCCAGCTAGAGCAAATAGTGTGGCAAATACCAAGGATTCACGGATGCCATGTCGTATTAACACTCCCCTTTTAAGAGGAAATTGATGTTGACCCAGAGTTTAGTGGCTTTGAGATGGATGTGGTCACAAGTGGTCGAGGAAATATAAAAAACCTCGATAATAGCCCATTTGCAACATTTGTCCAACATCCTTTCATTTCTGATACCACTGGTAGTGTTATCCTGCCAGAATGTCCTATAACCTATGCCCTAAGAAAAGAGAAATGATTCTGGAACATGAGTAATACGTGTTTGGCAGGCCAGGTGGCTGATTAACTTTGGCTGTCTCTATCTCCGTTTGTCTGTCTGTATCTATCTCTGCCTGTCTCTGTCTATCTGTCTATCTCTGTCTCTACCTCACAGGTATATATAAATAGTTATTATACATAGTGTAAATTACCTAGGATAACCCAAAAAATCCAGACAAAGTGTTATACTGTGCTTGTAGATATAAGGCACAATAAGCATGACTTGCAAGTAATATGCATTTCACTTGTTCAGGAATCAGACGTGACTCTGCATTGTGTGTAATACTTGTTGGTTCATAAGTGGCTCTCTGAGACAGAGAGAGAGACAAGCAGACAGAGACAGGAAGACAGACACAGGCAGAGAGAAAGACAGAGATAAAGAGACAGAGCTAGACAGACAAATACAGACAGACAAATAGATAGACAGACAAATAGATAGACAGACAGACAAATAGATAGACAGACAGACAAATAGATAGACAGACAGACAAATAGATAGACAGACAGACAAATAGATAAACAGACAGACGAATAGATAAATAGACAGACACAAGACAAACAGATACAGACAAACATATAGACATGTTTATTTGTAACAGTGAAAACAAACAAAGCCAAGGCAGTACACTATCAAGTGTCATTCACTGCTGCACTGTCAGCAATGGAGTAACACTAACTCATCTTACACAGTGCTGCTTCAAGGAGTTTCACATATACTCCATAACATTGCTGGGACCTATAAATACTATGTACAGGTTTATATTTCTAGACAATAATAGGTGACCAAGGCAGGTGAAAATGTTCACCTGTCAGTGTGTTTGTGATTATTTGAGTACCTAATATTAGTGTCAGAACAAACATTGGCTTTGAAATCACAAGAGCTACTACAAATTGTAATTATCAGAACAAAAAAATTATATAAATTAAAAAAAAAAAAAAAAAAGGTAGTACAGTGGTACCTCGAGTTACGATGGTCCCCAAAATCGCCCTTTTATGTAAGTTTATTTTTTTAAATGCTTTTGTAGGTATATTTTTGGGGGTGTAAAAGGACTAGTCTATTTTACATTATTCCTTATGGGGATAAATTCGTTTAGTAATGGCACTTGAACAGCATTCTCGAACGAAAAAATATCGTAACTCGAGGTACCACTGTATATCAGCAACACTTCTGCAAGCGTCAGAACTCCATGTTACCATCAGGTGAGCAACAAGCACCGACTTTGCGGCCTTATATCTCTGTAAGTACTGACTCTAAATTTTTTTTTTACATTACTTTATATAAAAAAATGTCCTCTTCATATTTGGAGTGCTGGGCGAAAGAACATAGCTCTACGTTTGGACAGTTAAGGGGTTAAAATAAAGAGGGCATTTTTCTACATGTATTAGGATAAAAAATTTAGGGTCAGTACTTACCGAAGATATAAGACTGCGAAGTTCTGATAATTACAGTTCGTAGTAGTTCTTGTGATTTCATAGCCAATCTTTGTTCTGACACTAATACTATTAGGTATTGAAATACAGTGGTCCCTCGGTTTTCGTGCATCTCCAAACTCGAACATTTATGTAAGTGTATTTTCGTAAGTGCTGTTGCAAGTGTATTTTTGGGGGTTTGAAATAGACTAACCTATGTGAAATTATTTCTTAAGGAAGTAAATTCGTTCGGTAATGGCACTTGAGCAGCATTCTGGAACAAATTTTCGGCAAAAACCGAGGGACCACTGTAGTTTTCAAATAGTCACAAACACACTGACAGGTGAACATTTTCACCTGCCTTGGTCACATACTATTGTCTAGAAATACAGTGGAACCTCCAGTTACGAGTGCATCCATGTGCGAGTTTCCAGATACGAGCAGTCACTCAGTCGATTTTTTGCTACCAGATGCGAGCATGCCAGTCATTCTTATTATGCATTATATCTACAAGCACATTATAGCACTTTGTCTGGATTTTTTGGGTTATCCTAGGTAATTTACACTATGTATAATTGTATTTGTGTACCTGTGAGACAGAGATAGAGATAGAGATACAGAGATAGTGATACAGAGATAGAGATACAGAGATAGAGATAGACCGAGACAGACAGACCGAGACAGAGACAGACCGAGACAGAGACAGACCGAGACAGAGACAGACCGAGACAGAGACAGCCCGAGACAGAGACAGACCGAGACAGAGACAGACTGAGACAGAGACAGACCGAGACAGCGACAGACCGAGACAGCGACAGACCGAGACAGAGACAGACCGAGACAGACCGAGACAGAGACAGACCGAGACAGAGACAGACCGAGACAGAGACAGATCGAGACAGAGAGAGACAGAGACAGAGACATCGAGATATAGAGATAGACAGAGATAGATACAGACAGACAGATGGAGATAGAGACAGCCAAAGTCAATCAGCCAGCCAGCCGAACATGAATTACACGTTCAGAATTGTTTCTCTTTACTTAGGGTATAGGTTATAGGACATTCTGGCAGGATAATGCTACCAGTGGTACCAAAGTTGAAAGGATGTTGCACATGGTTTATTATTGAGGTTTTTGATATTTCCTCGACCACTTGTGGTGACATCCACCTCAAAGCCACTAAACTCAGGGTCAACATCACTTTCCTCTTAAAAGGGGAGTGTTAATAGTACATGACATCAGTGAATCCCTGGTGTTTGCCACGCTGTTTGCTCCAGCTGGCGTTCAGTTGAACTGGTGCTCCCACAAGGTACTAAGTGGTCCCAGATTTTTTAATACTGTGCACACCGAGTGTTAAGACCCATTCTTTGCTGACTAGGCATCTCAGGCCAATTGTGCCAAATTTAGAGGCAGGAAAAATAAAACGATCTACGTTTGAATCGCTAGAGGTAACAATGTAGATCTTCGTTTGGACATTTAAGGGGTTAATAGTTCTTAATCCTGCTATATATCCCATCCAGCCTTGGAGGCAGAGTGTGAGACTAGGCTAGTGCAAGATAATCCCAGGATCACTAACAGATAACAAATCCTCTTGGTTATATTGCATCTTATTGCTATTTAGTTTCTGTGATTGCCATTATATCCAGGTTCCTCTCTTGGCCTTTGTTTTTAGTTAATTTGCCTTGTTGCTCTTACCATCTACAACTGTGTTGTGTTTGCGACACTGAGTCTTGGTGTGCGGTGTTGTAGTGTATCGGGGATGAGGTTGGGGTCAGTGGGTATTGTGTAGTACTCTGGGTTGGGAAAGGAGGAGGAGGGTACAACATGACTGGAAATGAGTAGGCTGTGTCGAAGTAGAGAAGAGGGAAAAGGGCTTGATTGGTGGGGAGAGGTTGAGTAGGTGGGAAAGAGGGAGATGATTAGTCATGGGGGTTGTGTTGAATAGGCAGGAAAGGGAGAAATGATTGGCTATGATTGTGTTGAGTAAGCAGGAAAGATGATTGGTCATGGGGGTTGTGTTGAGTAGGCAGAAAAGAGAGGTATTATTGGTGATGTAGGCTGTATTGTAGGTTAGGGAATATATATATGATTGATGATGTGGTTTGTGTTGAGGTTAGAGATGTATCGGATGTGAAAATTTAGATATCCACGGATGCGGATGTGTATGAGGATGTCTTACTTATTTTGCGGATGCAGATGTAAGAAATTGTGCGGATGTTCTGCAGATGCTGATGTGGATGTAAGAAATTGTGCTGATCTGTGGATTCAGATGCGGATACAGTGAAACCCAGAGTTTCGAACGCCTCGACAATCGAACGAATCGAGTTTCGAACACTTTTTTCGAACAAATTTTGTCCTGACTATTGAATGTGTCCCGTGTTTCGAACGCGCGCGTACCAGACCTGTCTGCCCAGGCGTCTGCGTGCCTGCCCGTGCAGGCGTCGTGAGCCAGTCTAGCTTTGTTTATCCTCCAGTGAACATTACCCTGCATGCTCTTCCAAGCATTTCACAGTTAACCCTTTGGGGGTCGCGAGGCCCTCTCCCAAACTCGTTCTCAGGGTCGCAAATTTTTGGAAAATTTTTTATTTTTTCATATGAAATGATAGATAATCTTTTTCCGATCATAATGCCACCAAAATTATGAAATTTGATGGAAAACTAATGGAATTATGCTCTCGCAAAGTTAGCGGTATTGATGACATTTACGCATCGGCGATTTCGCCCACTTTGAGCCCTTTTCGGCAAATTCCAATGTTTCAGTCTACTAAAATTATAGCTATTTTGCTAGAATTTCATTTGTTCTATTAAATGAGTATAAGAAACCGCCAATTTACCGATTTCAACTACCCAATAAGGTGGTCAGAAATTGGCAATTTGGCCAATTTCACACAAATTTCAAAAGATGCCAATTTCAAAATAGGGTCCAGAATAAACGAGACAGACATTCCTGGCACTCAAATAACATTTTATCTGTTCATTAGTCACGTCTCCAGGCCCCTCTTACATTACTTTTGCTTTCCATTTTGAATTTTTATTCTCACAAAAAATAGAAGATTTACTGTTATGTATACAACTGCATCATTGTAAAAATGGTATAAATAATATCAGCACACTTGTGCAAGAATATTAGACTACCCAGTTGGTGTGTATTGGATGCATGGCGTGATTTGTTTACTCTTGAACATCGAAAAAAATTGAACATTTTCGCTTTTTTGCACTCAGTTTCAAGGTACTTGCCATCGTGAAACCAGTCAAAATTATCTCTATTTCTGTAATATATCATCCATTGTATCAAATGAGACCAAGAACACGAGAATACAACCATAAATACCATACGAAAATAGACTGCAAAGTCGCTGTTTTAAACCAAAAACACTGTCGGAGTTTTTTTTCCTCATTATGCACTGTGTGGTGCAGGATTTTTTTTATACTATGCACAGACCCATTCTCTCACATCTAGGCCTACAGCCTGTTTCCACTTGATTTGAGGGCGCTAGAATTTAGGCGTACTAGTACAACGAAAACCCTCAAAGGGAGCTTTTTCATTAAGTGCGACTGTGAAATAAGTTACCATGGGTCCAAAGAAAGTTCCTAGTGGTACCCCTGTGGCAAAGAAAGTAAGAAACACCATAGACATAAAAAAGAAAATATAATACAAAAATACGAGAGTGGTGTGCAAATTGCCGAGCTTGCCAGGATATATGGCAAAAACAAGTCAACTATTGCTTCTATCTTGGCAAAGAAAGAACAAATCAAGGTGTTGATATGCTAACCAAAAATAGACCACAAATAGTCGACAATGTTGAGAAATTGTTGCTGGTGTGGATCAAGGATAAAGAGTTAGTGGGTGATAGTGTGTCGGAGACAATCATTTGTGAAAAGGCAAGGAAGTTGCATGCCGATCTTGTAAAGAAAATGCCTGGAACCAGTGCTGATTGTAGTGTTAGTGATTTTAAGGCCAGCAGAGGCTGGTTTGACAGATTTAAGAAGCGTAATGGCATACATAATGTGGTAAGGCATGGTGAGGCTGCCAGTTCAGACAAACATGTGGCTGAAAAATTCATAAATGAGTTTCAGGACTACATAAAGACTGAAAATTTGAAACCCCAACAAGTGTTCAATTGTGAGGAAACAGGACTGTTTTAGAAGAAAATGCCCAACAGGACCTACATTACTCAGGAGGAAAAGGCACTGCCAGGACACAAGCCTATGAAAGACAGGCTAACTCTCTTGTTTTGTTCTAACGCCTTTACTGGTGTATCACTCAGAAAATCCCAGAGTGTTTAAGAAACACAATGTCGTCAAGAATAGATTGTGTCTTGTGGAAAGCTAATACTAATGCATAGGTCACAAGGCAAATTTTCAAAGAGTGGATCCATGAAGAGTTTGGCCCCAGTGTGAGAAAATACCTCCTGGAAAATAAATTGGACCCAAAGTGTCTCCTGTTACTGGACAATGCTCCTGCACATCATCCAAACTTGAAAGACCTACTGTGTAACGACTTCAGTTTTGTAAAAGTGAAGTTCTTGCCTCCTAACACAACTCCTCCAGCCCATGGACCAGCAGTTCATTTCTAACTTCAAAAAACTCTACACAAAAGCAGTGTTTGAAAAGTGCTTTGAAGTGACTTTGGACACTGAGTTGACCCTAAGAGAGTTCTGGAAGAATCACTTCAATATCTACAACTGCATAAGCCTTATAGGTAAGGCTTAGATGGGAGTGACTTCCAGGACTTTGAACTCTGCTTGGAGACCATTGTGGCCAGATTGTGTCCAACAGAGGGATTTTGAAGGGTGACCCTGACCCTGCCGACCCTGGGCCTATTGTGGAAGGTATTGTGGCATTGGGCAAGACCCTGGGGTTGGAGGTGAGTGGCGAGGATGTGGAAGAGTTGGTGGAGGACCACAATGAAGAGCTAACCACTGAAGAGCTGCAAGAGCTGGAACTGGAACAACATCAGACCAGAGTTCAGGAACTTGCTTCACAGGAGGAGGAAGAGGGAGTGGATGAGGTGCCTTCTTCAGAGATTAAGAAAATTTGTGCAATGTGGTACAAGGTGCAGGCATTTGCTGAAAAAATACCACCCTGAGCAAGCTGAAACAAGCCATATCTGCAGCATGTTCAGTGATAAAACACTCTCCCATTTTAGGGACATCTTAAAAAGGCACCAGAAACAGAGGACTCTTGACAGTTATTTTTTGAGACAGAGGTCCAGTGACTCAAGCTGGTCCTAGAAGGCAAAGAGACAAAGAAGGGAAGTAACCCCAGAGAGGGACTTGTTACCTGAAGTCCTTATGGAGGGGGATTCCTCTTCCACACAATAAGCCCTCCCTCCCTCACTCCTCCCTATCTTCCAGATGCCATCAACAATCTTCAATAAAGGAAAGTAAAAATGTTATTTTATGTGTTTATTTAAATGTGTACTTAAATGTTTGTATTTATTTTATAATAACTATAATATGTATAATTGTTTTCTGTATGTAAAACTATAGTTATTCTTTAAAAAAAGTATTTTTTTTTGTGAATATTTTTGGGTTTCTGGAATGTATTAATTGTATTTCCATTATTTCTTATGCGAAATATTGCTTCGACTTTTGAACGTTTCGAGTTTAGAACTAGCTTCTGGAATGGATTAAGTTCGAAACTCAGGGTTCCACTGTATCTGTTTACAGTAAAATGTGGCTGCGGATGTAAGAAATTGTGCGGATGTTCCGTGGATGCAGCTACAAATGTTCCACTTAACATAACGCTTAATGGATCACCCATCTCAAGACTCAGAGGGAAAATTCCTAGGAATCCACCTTGACAGTAGCCTCAAATTCCAAACACACATACAACAAATTTCCAAGAAAATCTCAGACAGTAGGCATACTATGAAAGATACGTTACTATGTGCCTCAATCAGCTCTTCTTGCACTGTATCATTCACTCATCTACCCTTATCTCACCTATGCATAATGAAAATAAATTTCCATACAGTTGTGCAGTCATATTTACATCACAGTTTTCAGGCTTTATAGCTTGTATTTACTATGACCCTTGCACCAGTGTCCAGGAGTAGTCGACCATCAAACTGATCATCAGGTTTCCCTGCTATCTCTTCACCATGATAGCTGTCTTTTGGTGATATCATTCACTCTGGGGCTCTATCTCACAGAAACTGTGTTGGAGGAAAACGAAGTCAAATTTGAATTCAGTTAACACATGACTTTAAACATGAACTGAGACTTATTGTCCAGTGTTATTAATCCTTTTGGTATGGGTCCTGTTGTTCTATGACTTTGAATCCAGTGTTGGTCCTGTAGTATTATGCCATGAGCTAAGCTCAACTCAGATAAGGTGTGAGCAGTAAGTTTGGGCCAAGATGTGGGAGAATAGGTCTATGCGGTGTTCACCATATAAAAACCAAATCCTATAGCGAGCAGTGCATAATGGAAAAAAGACTGCGACCGTCTTATTGGTTTAACCCTTTCACTGTCCAGACCCCTGATCTGAAACTTGTCCACAGTGTCCAAGAATTTAAAAAATAAAATTAATTTTTTTTCTTATGAAATGGTAGAGAATCTTTTTCTGAAGGTAATAAAACAAAAAGTACAAAATTTTATAAACAATTAACGAAAATAGGCTTTCGCGAATTTTGCTGTGTCAAGTCATATTTACACATCGGCGATTTTGCCCAATTTGAGTCCTATTTTATGCCAATTACATTGTTCCAGTCAACCATAGTCTTAGCTATTTTGCTAGCATGTCTTCCATTTTATTGATTGAGCACAAGAAATCACACAATCAACTACGTATTTCAACTACCCAGTAAAGTTATGAGAAATTGGTAATTTGGCCAATTTCACACAAATTTCAAAATAGGGTTCAGAATAAACAATGCAGGCATTCTTGGTACTAGAATAACATTGCCTATATTCATTAGTTATGTTTCCAGGCTCTACACATGAATTTCATTTTGATTTTTTTATTCACACAGAATTTTTATTTACACAAAAATTAGATTTATTGTTATGCAATATTATATAAATAATATCAGCACATTCATGAACACATATTAGACCAACCAGTTGACGTGTATTGAACGCGTGACGTGATTTGTGTACTCTTGAACACCGGCAAAAATCGAAAATTTCCAGTACTTTGAACTCAGTTTCAAGCTATTTTCAGTCCTAAAACCAATCAAAATCACCTCTATTTCTGTAATATACCTTTCATTCTATCAAATGAGACCAAGAAACCGAAAATACAGCCATAAAACTATATGAAAATACACTGCCAAGTTGCTGTTTTAAACCAAAATTATGGCTGAAGTTTTTTCCTTGTTATGCAATGCGTGCTGCAGGATTTTTTTTTATATGGTGCACACTTACTCCATCAACCCATTCTCTCATATCTAGGCTCAAATTTACTGCTCACAGCTTATCTGAGTGAGTTGAGCTCATAATGTAGTACTAAGGCACAGTCAGCAAAAGGGTTAAAACAGTAACTTTGTGGTGTATTTTCATGTGGTTTTTATTGTATTCTCGGTTTCTTGGTCTCATCTGATAGAATGGAAGATATATTACAGAAACAAAGATGGATTGGTTTCAGGACTGAAAGTTGCTTGAAATTGAGCTCAAAATAGCAGAAGTGTTAAATTTTTGTCAATATTACGGAGTACACAAATGACGTTACTTATGTGGCCACTCTAATACGCATTTACGAATGCACTGACATTTTTTATGTAATTATTACAATAATGCAGTAGTCTGTATAACAGTAAATATATTCTATTTTTTGTGTGAATAAAAATTAAAAATGAAAAGAAAGCATAATATAGGGGAGGCCTGGGGACATGACTAATGAACAGAGGAAATGTTATTTTAGTGCCAGGAATGTCTGCATTGTTTATTCTAGACCCTATTTTAAAATTGGCATTTCTTGAATTTTGTGTGAAATTGGCGAAGTTACTAATTTATGGTTACTTTATTAGGTTGTTTAAATAGTTGAATTGGCATTTTCTTGTACTCAATCAATAGAATGGAAGATATACTAGAAAAATATCTAAGAATAACAAAAAAAGGCACAATACCGTGACTAGAACAATACACACACAACCCGCACATATAAAAAAGAGAGGAGCTTACGACGACGTTTCGGTCCGACTTGGACCATTTACAAAGTCACACTAACACAAAGGACAGGTAGAAGGGGTATTTATAGGCAGGCAGACAGGGAAGGGCACAAGAAAGTGGAGGTAGTAGTGGTAGTAGTAGTAGTGGAGTCAGTCATATTCTAGGAAAGGAGCACTGCAATGAAGCTGGCAGCCCACATAGGGTAAGGACAAGAACACAGAGGGGGAAAAAATGAAAATAAAATAAAATAAAGAAGGACAAATACAAGGCAAAAGAAAAGAAAGAAAACCCAGAGGAGAAAGGAGAAAGAGAAGGGGGAAGAGATAGAAGGGGAAGGAATCAGGTTAAGTCATGGGTGTTCTGAAGTTTGGAACATTTAACAATGTAATGGGAGAGGAAAGCATCTACAGAGACAAAGCCAGGGGTAAGATTCATACAGGGAAAGTTGTGTATAAGGGAGGATTCAACCAGACGGCGACTGTGAAAGTTGGACGTAGGGTAGACAGTTTTAGCAGAAGACCAATCAATAGGATGACTGTGATCTATTAGTGTCGGCAAGCCTAACACTATTTTTGTGCTCCTTAAGTCTGTCAGAAAGAGATCGGCCAGTTTCTCCAAAGTACTGAAGAGGACATTAGGAGCAAGAAATAGAGTAGATTCTCCTGGTGTCTACTCTATTTCTTGTTCCTCTTGTCCTCTTCAGTACTTTGGAGAAACTGGCCGATCTCTTTCTGACATACTTAGGGAGCACAAAAATAGTGTTAGGCTTGCTGACACCAATAATGCTCTTTTCTGTCATGTCAGAGATCACAGTCATCCTATTGATTGGTCTTCTGCTAAAACTGTCTACCCTACGTCTAACTTTCACAGTTGCTGTCTGGTTGAATCCTCCCTTATACACAACTTTCTCTGTATGAATCTTAGCCCTGGCTTTGTCTCTGTAGATGCTGTCCTCTCCCATTACATTGTTAAATGCTCCAAACTTCAGAACACCCATGACTTAACCTGATTCCTTCCCCTTCTATCTCTTCCCCCTTCTCCTCTTTCTCCTTTCTCCTCTGGGTTTTCTTTCTTTTCTTTTGCCTTGTATTTGTCCTTCTTTATTTTATTTTATTTTCATTTTTTCCCCCTCTGTGTTCTTGTCCTTAGCGTATGCGGGCCGCCAGTTTCATTGCAGTGCTCCTTTCCTAGAATATGACTGACTCCACTACTACCACTACCTCCATTATTACTCCTCCACCACTTTCTTGTGCCCTTCCCTGTCTGCCTGCCTATAAATACCCCTTCTACCTGTCCTTTGTGTTAGTGTGACTTTGTAAATGGTCCAAGTCGGACTGAAACGTCGTCATAAGCTCCTCTCTTTTTTATATGTGCGGGTTGTGTGTGTAAAATATCTAAGAATTTGGTGAACTGGAACAATGGAATTGGTCTAAAATCGGACTCAATGTGGACAAAATCGACGATGTGTAAATATTGCTGACCTTCTACCCGGAGAGAATTCCAGGGGTCAACGCCCCCATGGCGTTTTTTTTTTAAATTTTTTGACTATGAAAGCAAGTTAGAGAGAAGGGGTCCCGACCCTTAAAAGGTCAATACAAAGAAATGCTTAATAAATATGTTAACTACTTTACAATACTAATACTACTCGTTTTTTGTTTTTCAGTTTGCCATTGGTACTCTTATGGATGATTATCTAGGTAAGACTACTGTTTTTACTCTAATTTTTTCATTTTATTCGCCAAAGATATTGTTTTTATTATTACAGTAAAATTATTCACGCTTATGATTTTAGTCATGCAACATTCTAAACTTATGCAGATTATTAGTTTATCAACAGCAATAACATTGTACATGTCTCATCATATTGCATTTCATCTTTTTAACTCGTATATTCTTTGAAAATAACCACTTGCTGTTCTTAGTGAAGTGTGATATTTTGTGCATTATTCTAGCTGTATACTATATATATTTTTCCTAATGTTTTTAAATTACAGGTCTTACAAGTTAAATGGAGAATCCTGTATATTGGAGACTTATCATGCATCTTTCTCACCATGGATTTATTTTTCTACAATATTGAAGTCTTATTAACTGTAAAAGGAAATGTATTAAAAGCTCGCTGGAAATACTCATCTTCTCTCCTGACCTTCTTTAATAAAGTATTTCAGTAATTTTTTTAATACATTTCCTTAAGATAGAGCACTTTATTTTTCACTTTTTATTAAGGATTCTCTTAAGTTAACTAATGATTTGCCATTTTTAATTGCAAACTATAATCAGTGCCGTATGACCCCTGTGGACTTAGAGCTTACTATAATTATAATAATAATATATTGTCATGTTAGAATTATGTTCTACAGTACATTTATATCTGATGATAAAAGTTGTAAGTATAACGCTCTACTGGCAATTAGCCCTAAGAAAATGTGTTGCTTTTTTGAAAAATGTAACAGAAAGAGAGTTTTGTTCTCCCCCTTTCATTATATAGATTGAGATACTTTTCAAGAACGTGAATTTTGGCCATAAAACAAAAAATATTTATATGTACTTCTTAATTTAACAGATGTTAACATTTGCCAGAGACAGATCAAGTGTCTGCATATTAAGACTGTGGCTAAATTTGTTGGATTTTGGAAGCATTCCTTATCACTTGATGGCTTTCTGGGCGAGGTGGAACATGAGTTAATGTTAAATCTGGATAGAATAAAGAAACTGCTCATGTACCCAATTGTTTAGCCCCCTCACTCTGGCAGCATAGGGACATTTAATATTTAATTAACCAAATTGTAAATTTGCTCTATATATTGTTTATTCATGCTTGTTTAAAACAAAAACAGCTCATAATTATAGCTTATCTCTTGTGAATACCAGTATGATATATGTATTCAGGCCAAACACTAAATCTTTAATAATATACTTATTTTATACTATGTATGGTCCATCATCATTGTAGGGGTCATGCAGCATCTGTTAAGTAATCAAGACTGATTTAAGAGGGTAGCATTTAATTCCTTTAATAAGACCTCTTCAGTAATATCACATCTTCCTTGAAAGGTTCTCTGATGAAAAAATTGTTACCTATATATACATAGAGTATTTCATTAATAAAACACAAAATATTCAATAAAATTTAATTATCCACAAAAGCTAGCTTTATTGTAAATGTACATTTTAGCAAACAAAAATTATAAATCATCATTTCTTCTTCTCATACACTTTTTATTGTCCTGTATAGCTTTTCTCTTTTTAAATCCAACATTTTCACTGCTATTTTTATCCATGCCTGGTAGTGTCACAGTTTTTTCTGTAAATGAGACTTCAGGGTTCTTAAATGACACCTCAGGACCATAATATCCTTCTTCAACAATTTGCGGAAGCTGATAATCCACTGACTGTTGAGGTTCACTGAAAGGCATGAAAGAAAAATACATTAGTGATTTACTGACAGTAACAGTTGCAATAACTACTCTTTTGTAATATACTGTATGAAGTCAACATTCACTGTTATAGTAAGTGATAACCAATAAGTATCCAAGAATCATTTATCCTGAAACAAGAATTTATGTTCTTTAATAAAATGCTCAATAAAAGTGGCTTTAATATTCTTTGCACAAGTGTGGAATAACTCCAGTTAGGTAAAAGTTTTAAAATATCTCACTTTTTTGTTTTCTTCTTATAAGTGCATCATCTATGATTTTTCAAAGTGTTGTACCTGATACCTCTAAAACACAAGTCTGGCTAGTCTACCTAAATCAGGGATGGGCAAACTTTTCAGTGCAGAGGCCACATTCAGAAATTCACAATTTTAACCCTTAAACGGTCCAAACGTATATATACGTTCGCACGCCCAGTGCCCCGGATATTTTGAAAAAAAAAAATATATAGAAATAAAGAACACATTTTTTTAAGTGTTATCAGATAAAAAAAAACAATTAGGGTGAGTAGTTACCGAGATATGAGGCGGAGAAGTTGGCACTGGATGCTCGCCTGACAGCAACAGGAGTCCTGCCGCTTTCAGAATTGTTGCCGATATACCTTTTTCCTCTTTTTTTTTTTATTAATTTTATATAATTTTTATGTTCTGATAATTACAATTTATAGTAGTTCTTGTGATTTCATAGCTAATCTTTGTTCTGACAGTAATATTAGGTACTGAAATTGTACTCAAATAATGATAGTGAATGATAATAATATTAATAAAGTTCCCTTGAAGCCATTATGTAAGATATGTGTCACTGCCTTATCTCATCTTATCTCCACTAATGATGACTGGTGACATTTGATGAGGGGTGAGGGGTAGTCTTATCTCTTCTTATCAGTCCAGTAATTACAGTGATGACATTTGACGAGCTTACACTGCTTCCCTTTATTTGTTACGCAAACCTGTCTGTGTGTGTGTCTTTCTGTCTGTCTGTGTGTCTGTCTTTCTGTCTGCTTGTCTCAGAGAGTAGCTCATAAACCAACTGGTATTAAGCAGATCACAAGCATATCACTTTGTCTAGATTTTTTTTAGTTATCCTAGGTAATTTACACTATGTATAATTGTATTTATGTATGTGTTCCTGTGAGATAGAAACAGAGACAGATAGATACAGACAGACAGACTGATATAGACAGCCAATCAGGTACCTAGCTGACCAGCCAGGTGGGCAACCAGCTGCTTGCCAGCCAGGTGGCCAGGCAGGCAGGCAGCCAGCTGGCCTGCCAGCCTGCCAACATCACTGCCGACATCAGTGAATCCTTGGTGTTTGCCACAGTGTTTGCTCTAGCTGGCGCTCAATTTAACTGGTGCTCCCACAAGGTACTAAGTGGTCCCAGATTTTTTTAATATGGCGCACACCGAGTGTTAAGACCCATTCTATGCTGACCAGGCATCTCAGGCCAATCATGCCAAATTTGGAGGCAGGAAAAATAAAACGTAAATATACATTTGGGGCCGTAGCAGTACTAATGTATATACGTATATGTTTGGCCCGTTTAAGGGTTAACCCTTTGGGGGGTCCAAGGGGTCTCTCTGAAACTCGTTCTCAGGGTCCACAAATTAAAAAAAAAAAAAAAAATTTCTTATGAAATGATACAGAATCTTTTTCCGATCATAACACCACAAAAAATGATGAAATTTGATCGAAAACTAATGGAATTATGCTTTCGCAAAGTTAGTGGTATCCATGACATTTACGCATCGGCGATTTCGCCCACTTTGAGCCCTATTTTCGGCAAATTCCAATGTTTCAGTCTACTAAAATTATAGCTATTTCGCTAGAACTCCATTTCTTCTATCGATTGAGTACAAGCAACTGCCTATTTACCAATTTCAACTACCCAAAATAGTGGTCAGAAAATGGCAATTTGGCCAATTTCACACAAATTTCAAACGATGCCAATTTCAAAATAGGGTACAGAATAAACAAGGCAGACATTCCTGGCACTAAAATACCATCTTCTCTGTTCATTAGTTACGTCTCCAGGCCCCTCTTACATTACTTTTGCTTTCCATTTTGAATTTTTATTCTCACAAAAAATAGAAGATTTACTGTTATGTATACAACTGCATCATTGTAAAAATGGTATAAATAATATCAGTGCACTTGTGCAAGAATATTAGACCCTCCAGTTGGTGTGATTTGTTTACTCTTGAACATCGGCCAAAATCGAACATTTTCGCTACTTTGCACTCAGTTTCAAGGTACAGTGGTACCCCGACTTACGATGGTCCCCAAACTCACCCTTTTATGTAAGTTTATTTTTTTAAATGCTTTTGTAAGTGTAATTTTGGGGGTCTAAAAGGACTAGTCTATTTTACATCATTCCTTATGGGGATAAATTCGTTTGGTAATGGCACTTGTACAGCATTCTGGAATGAAAAAATATCGTAAGTCGGGGTACCACTGTACTTGCCATCGTGAAACCAGTCAAAATTATCTCTATTTCTGTAATATATCATCTATTCTATAAAATGAGACTAAGAAAATGAGAATACAAGCATAAATACCATGCATAAAAACCAAAAACATGGTCAGTTTTTTTCCTCATTATGCACTGTGTGGTGCAGGAATTTTTTTATACTATGCACACTGACTTGACAGACCCATTCTATCACATCTAGGCCTAACAGTCTGTTTCTGCTTAATTTGAGGGCGCTAGAATTTAGGCGTACTAGTACGTCAATAACCCCAGGGCGTAAGCCATACTAGTATGACCAAAACCCCGAAAGGATTAAAGGGCTGCATAATATATTAAGTAAAATATTTAAAATAGTAAAAATAAAAGGTTTTTAAAGAGAAAAAGCCCGCCAAAGGGCTGCATGCGGTATTTCCTTTTGTAGGCCTATACAGTGGACCCTCGGTTAACGAATACCCCGGAAATAGTACAATTATGTAAGTGCATGTGGAAGTGTATTTTTGGGGGTCTGAAATAGACTAACCTACGTGACATTATTTTTTAAGGACGTAAATTCGTTCGGTAATGGCACTTGAGCAGGCTTCTGGGATGAAGTTTTTTCGTTAACTGAGGGTCCACTGTATATGAGAAAATGGGTCTGAGTGGTCAGTGTGCAAGTATAAAAAAAAAAAAATCCTGCAGCACGCAGTGCATGAGAAAAAAAACCGTGACAGTGTTTTTGGTTTAAAACAGCGACTTTGTGGTGTATTTTCGTATGGTATTTATGGTTGTATTTTCGTTTTCTTGGTCTCATTTGATAGAACGGGAGACAAATTACAGAAGTAGAGATGATTTTGAATGGTTCACAAAACAAAAGTAGCTTAAAAGTGAGCTCAAAATAGGAGAAAAGTTTGATTTTTTTATGATGTTCAAGAGTAAACAAATCATGTCACGTGCTGATATTATTTATACCATTTTTACAATAATGCAGTAGTCTGCATAACAGTAAATCTTCTATTTTTTGTGTGAATAAAAATTCAAAATGGAAAGCAAGCATAATATAATTATAATCAAAAGAAGCGCTAAACCACAGGGGTTATACAGCGCGGCTGGTCAGGACAGGATGCAGGGAGAATGGATTGTAAGAGGGAGATGGATGATTAGTAGGGTATGGAGTGCAACAGGACAGTGGATAGTGCAGGGATAGAGGGTAGCAAGAGATCGAGGTAGAAGGGACTGAGGGAGGTGCTAGAGGTATAATCTTCAGAGTTTGTGTAGTAAGTCAGTTTCCGTCAAAAAGTCAACGAGAGAGTCAGGATTAAAGGAGGGTCCATCAGCAAGAAGGGAAGGTAAAGAAAGGGCCGTAGAGCGAAGACGCCGTTGGAGGTAAATTCTGCGTGCTCGTTGATAGTGGGCAGTCCAACAGAATATGTCGAACAGACACTGGAACCTGACAATGCTCACAGAGAGGGGCAGGGAGCCTCTCCATGAGATACCCGTGAGTAAGACGAGTGTGGCCGATGCGAAGACGGGAGAGTGTAGTCTCCCAACCCCGACATTGGTGACAAGAAGAATGCCAGAAACCTATACTCGGTTTAATAGAATGAAGTTTGTTATTTAGCAGGTCAGACCAGCGTTGTTGCCAACGGGTGCGAAGGTGGGTAGCAATGACCGCAAAATAGTCCGTGAAAGGAACACCTCTATATGAAACTGGAAGGTCATGTACTGCTGACCGCACAGCAGTGTCTGCCTGTTCATTGCCCTGTACGTCAACATGATAAGGGACCCAACAAAAAACAATATCTTTGTGCTTGCTAAAGATACGGCGTAACCAAAGTTGGATACGAAGAACTAGGGGGTGAGGTGTATCAATTTTACGGATAGCCTGTAAAGCACTAAGGGAGTCTGAAATGACCACAAATGGTGAGGCATAGATGCAATATGGATAAGTGCCACAAGAATGGCATACAATTCAGCCGTAAATATGCTAGCCGAGGGTAATAGCTGCTCTCGCACGACGCTGTCCAGGAAGACTGCTGCGAATCCGACACCGTCAGATAACTTTGAACCATCGGTGTATACTGCGATGGCATGGGAATGAGAACGGAAGTGGTCTAGAAAAAAAAAGAGCGAAAAGCCGCCGTAGGTAGTTGGGCTTTCGCGCAACGTAGATGAATAGAACAGACACGGACAGCAGGAACTTCCCAAGGGAGGAGGGGAAAGGGAGATGTCACATGAACGTATAAAGGTGGTAGTTGAAGGGAAGAGAGGAGTGAATGTAGACGAAGAGAAAAGGGACGAAGTAAACAAGGGCGATGGACAAATAAAGAGCGCCTACCAACATCTGAGACAATCCTATACATGGAAGGATTGCGGAGGTCATGGGAGTGAACATAATAGCGAATGCAATGTGCATCACGACGATCGGACAAAGATGGAATGTTCGCTTCTACACTGAGGCTCTCAACCGGGGAAGAACGAAATGCACCAAGACATAAACGCAATCCCTGATGATGTATGGGATTAAGGCTAGAAAGAGTAGCAGGGAAGGCCGCCGAATATATCTGGTCACCATAATTGAGTTTCGATAAAATTAGGGCTGAATGCAGGCGGAGGAGAGTGCTACGATCAACCCCCACGAAAGATGTGCGAGGGTTTTTAGGAAGTTCAGCCGGCTATGACAAGTTGCCTTCAGAGAGGTAATGTGAGGTTTCCAGGACAATCGACGGTCAAACAGGAGGCCGAGAAACCTGACTGTATCACGTTCTGGGATACGTGAGCCATATAGGTACAACAGATGATCAGAGACCACTGAACGTCTAGTAAACGTAATTTGATGAGTTTTGCTATTAGAAAATTTAAGCCCGTGAGAGGTGGCCCAATCGGAAACTCGGTTGATGGCATGCTGGAGGGAAACTGCAATGAGGTGACAGTCAGCACCCGCACAAGCTATAGCAAAGTCATCCACATAAAGCGATGACCAAATGTTGGATGGGAGAACTGATGCCAGATTATTTATAGCAAGGAGAAAGAGTGTTGTGCTCAGAACACAACCCTGGGGGACACCTTCAGCTTGGACAAAGTCTGGGGAAAGCTCATTACTAACCCGGACATGGAAATGTCTTTCAGTTAAGAAAGCCTTAAGGAAAAATGGTAGATTGCCTCGGAGGCCTAAGGAATGGGCCTAGGTCAAGATATTATACTTCCAAGTTGTGTCATAAGCCTTCTCAAGATCGAAAAAAATGGCAATAACCGAGTGGTTATTGGCAAAGGCATTACGAATATACGTATCCAAGCGCAGTAAGGGGTCAATGGCAGAACAGCCCTTACGAAAGCCATATTGACTAGTGGAGAGACTACTGTGCATCTCTAAATACCACATCAAACGTCTATTAACTAGACGTTCCATCACCTTGCAAACTGCACTGGTAAGAGCGATGGGATGGTAATGGGAGGTATCATGTCCCGTAGTACCCGGTTTGCGAAAAGGGAGAACAATAGCAGACTTCCACAGTTGGGGAATAACTCCTTGCGACCATATAAGATTAAACAGTCGTAAGAGGACAGTAAGAGCAGACTGATGTAAATGCTGTAGCATACGAATATGTATGCCGTCTGGCCCAGCTGCCGATGATCGGCAAGCAGAGTGTTGCCTCCAGTTCTTGAAGGGTAAAAGGCACATTATAAGAATCCTCTCTGAGAGAAGAAAAATCTAAGGGCTTTAACTCGCTGGCAGACTTAGAAGAAAGGAACGAGGGGCATAGATGGAGCCCCTGAGAAATGCGGACCAGATGATTACCAATTTCAGTGGCAACGGCAAGAGGGTGTGCTATATCGACACCGGCAACCTGAAGAACAGGAGCCAGGTCGGGGGAGAATTTACCACACAATTTCCGCACTTTCTTCCAGACTGCACTCATTGAGGAAGCCGAAGTTAGCGTAGAAATGTAATCTCGCCAGCAAGTGCGTTTAGCGTCATGTATGACACGGCGAGCAATTGCTCTCTTCTGCTTAAAATCAAGGAGTCTCTCTGTGGTTCTCTTATACCGATACCTGCCCCACGCAGCGCGTTTCAAACGTACTGCCCGAGCACAAGCAGGAGACCACCAAGGCACGTACTTCTGAAAATGCTTGCCCGAGGTTTAGGGGATAGAATGTGAAGCTGCCGTGAAGATGGAGGACGAAAAGAGATGTAAAACCTCATCAATGGAGGACGAGGAAGGAACTTCATGAAAGGCAGTAAGATGTGCGTAAAGGTCCCATTTCGCCCGGTCAAATTGCCTGCGTGGGCTACGAGGAGGTGGAGAATACGAAGGGGACCTAAGGATGACTGGGAAATGATAGCTATCATGTAAGTCCGGGAGGACAGACCAGGTGAAGTCAAGGACAGTTGATGAAGAGCAGATGGAAAGATCGATGCAGGAGAAAGAATGAGTTCGGGGATCAAAATGGGTAGGAGTACCCGTATTTAAAACATGGAGGGGGAGAGAAGCAAGAAATGCCTCCAACTGAACGCGACGGGAGTCACAGTACGACCCTAACCAAAGAAAATGGTGTGCGTTAAAATCTCCAAGTAATAGAAGGGGTGGCGGCAAGGAAGAAACCAGAAAATCAACATCTGGGATAGACAATGCTCGTGAAGGGGAGAGATATAAAGAACAGTGTGTATACCACTTATTCAAGTGGATATGGGCTGTGGTGTAATGTAGAGAAGAATGAACATAGAGCTGACGGTATGGAACACCAGTGCGTATAAGAAGAGCACTTTCATTAAAGGTTCCATCGGAAAAAGGATCCAATGAATACAACAAATCATAGCCCGAAAAGGGCCGGATAACAGAGTATTGCAATTTGGGTTCTTGCAAACAGACCAACAGGGGAAAACTGGGAGAGCAACACCTGAAGCTCACCCCGGTTACCCCTGAGGCCTCGGATATTCCACTGCAAATATGCCATGATGTATGGAGAGAAAGATATAAGTCGAAGTTAGAGGTATCTATGGACTAGGGTTAGAAAAGTCCATGTGTGGAGGCAGCGGAAAACTTGTAATCAGAGAAGGAGGGGGACGCTGTGAAGGAAGGAGGGGTATAGACGGAGAAGAGAGAGGAGGAGGAACTGGAGGTGGAGCAGTGTCCATCAACGGTTCAGTCTCTGCAATAAATCTTACAATAGCCTCCAGCGTTTTGGGAGTCATAAATGCAGGATGTGGAACCACATTAGAGATGAAAGGAGGAGTGTGAGCGACAATCTGGGAGACCATAGATGGTACAAAAGTAGAGGGCGAGGAGATGGAAGAGGAAACTGTCAAAAGGGCTTGGGAGGAGATAGGAGTGGAAGCGGCCTGAGGTGGGGTAGTCAAGGAAGGAACGTGGGAGGGAACAGGGGATGAAGACATTGAACGAGGAGGAGGATGAACCTCCACACACGTTACAGAACTAGTCGGAGGTGAAGAACCCGGCAATGGGGATTTTTTGCCGGACTTATGAGAAGAAGGGTGGCGCTGAGGTTTAGGTGGTGAACGAGGGCGTGTAGACACAGAACTGTGCGAGTGAGTAGAGGAAGGGGTGTGGACAGTATGGGATGCTGAGGTACGGACCTCGGAGCCAAGAACAGCAAAAGGATTCGAGACAGGGGTGACTGAGGATGGGGCGACCACAGAGGAAGCCGGGGAAGTTGAGACCCCAGAAGTGGGGTGACGTTTAGTAATGCGAGAATAGGAAATACGGGGAAGTCTCCCTCGAAGGCGTAGATGAGACGGCCATAGCATATGAGAAGCCTTCCGCCTCTTTGAGACAACGGATTTCCCGCTCATTCAGGTAAACCTGACAACGGCGAGAGTACGATGGATGCACCTCATGACAGTTAAGGCAAGAGGGAGATAGATTACAAGAAGGACTGGCATGGTCGTCGGCACCACAGACTGGGCATTCGGCCATGGACCTGCAATATTTCGCTGGATGACCAAAACACCAGCAGTTTCTACACTGTTGCTATGTAGGGGTCACCTTTCGAACTTGTAAACGGTGACCTGCAATGTAGACCGAGGGTGGAAGTTCACGGATGTCAAATGTTAAACGAGCTATATTGCAAGGATAACGTCTTCGCTTATTGGCAGGGAGGACAAAAGTGTCAACTTTAAGCATAGGGAGTTCTTGGAGCTCAAGCTGCTCCAAAATGTCATCACCACATGTCTGGAAATTCCGTTGAACAATGGTGTGGGGTAAAATGACAGTACCACTACAAGAATTGAGTGAATGAGTTTGTCAATAGTGATAGGAATAGTATCTATTGTCGTAAGGAGAGAAAGATCGCGAGCTTGGCCAGCATTCTGGACCATGATGATGTGAGTGCCGCTCTTGAGAGCGTGAATTGAGATATCTTTACCAACATGGCATAGCAGAGCCTTACCAATACTATGATCTGAAAGATAGGTATTAGGAGAAGTAGGTCGTAGAGTAAAAAACTTTGTCCATTGAGTAGTGTGAAACAAAGTGTTTAAGGGGAGTGCGTGACGAGCTGGTCGTTTCTGAGATGAACGAGAAGGAAGTGTCGAATCGTCATGTAAGGGTCTTGGTCGTTTGAATGTGGGACCAGAAGTGGTCCGACGTGTAACGGGTGAGCAATCTGAAAAGTGCCACACCGTAGAGGGGTAAGCCGGAATCAAGGTCAGAGAAGAGCGAAGGTCAGACGTGTCAAAAGGGCCGGTCGGAACCCCGGTACCTGGAGCAGGTGACGAACCGGCACCAGCAAGAGGTACAGGGGTATTGGAGGTGTCCAAAGAGTTGTCCATTAACGAGGTAGGGTCAGAACTAGGTGCGGTATCAGGAAGGGGCCCGGGGGTAGTGGGTTCATGGATTGGGTCAGCCATGGTTAGGTTACTTCTTTCTTTTTATTTTTAAGAAAAAAAAGAAAGAAAATAAAATAAAAATAAAAAAAAGAATAAAAAAAGGGGGGAACGTGGAGGAATAGCTCCTAGGAGGAATGAAAGGGGCGTAAATCCCCCTCCGTGCCCAAGAGGACCTCAACACCGCAAGTAGTGCAGATGCTGCATGGAACCCGTGCCATACCCTACCCTTCATGCCAGTAAACCAGCAATCCTGGATAGCAACCTCACATCCACCAAGCCACCTCGGCGGACAAAAGAGAGGGCGGTCGGATATTCGCCACAAAGCATACCGCCTTCGGCCACCACCCCCGGAATCCGAAAGGTGGCCTCCAGAGATACACCCGCCGCCCGAAAGATACCCAAGGCCACCCCCCGGGAGACCGGAGAGGGATCAGGACATCCCCAGTCGATCCAGATTCCACTGCAAACTACACCACCGCCAAGGACCTCAACGGAATGGGATGGACCACGATACCCTTCCCCCTACCTAGGAACTAGAATGCCTGTGGAGAGAAGCTCCCAGGGTAAAAATGGGAAGGAACTAAGGGAGGGATGAGGAGGAAGAGGAGGAAAGGGAAAAAAGGGAGGATGGAGGAGATGGGATAGGGGAGGGGGATTGGGGGGTAATTAGGTTCTGTCTGAGGAAGAAGACCAAAAGGTCCAATTCCTCAGACCAAGAGCCTCTTCAACACAGACTCCAGACCGTAAAAGGTGATATGAAAAAGACCTGGAAAACCCTATCTACAATTCTAGGAAATAAAAAGATATACACGAACAATACCATCAAATTATAAAAAACAGACGAACCCCTACTCTCACCAACTGAGACAGCAAACAGACTTAATGTTTTCTTCTCCACCATAGGAAAGAATCTAGCGAGTAAAATCCCAAGCTCGAACACTCGTCCAACAGACTACCTCACCAACACCTACCCAGATACACTATTCCTAGCTCCTACCAACTCAATTGAAGTCTCGCTCATAATCAACACCCTTAAAAACAAAGCAGTAGACATAAACAGCTTACCACCCTTTATGTACAAAAAAGCTTCACACGTACTGTCACCAATTATAGCAGCATTATTCAATAAATCCATTGAATCTTCTACCTTCCCATCAATTCTCAAAATAGCTAGAGTCACCCCGATCCACAAAGGAGGTGACCAAGCTGACTTGAATAATTATAGACCAATCTCAAATTTACCACTGCTTTCTAAAATCTTCGAAAAATTAATTCATAGACAGATCTATTCCTACTTCGTCTCACACAATGTACTCAACCCCTGTCAATTTGGATTCAGGACTAACAAGAGCACAAACGATGCTATAACACACATGTTAGAGTTAATATACACCGCACTTGAGAAGAAAGAAGTTCCGCTGGGAATCTTCATAGACCTACGCAAAGCATTTGATACAGTCGACCATGATTTATTGCTCACAAAATTAGCGCACTATGGTATTAGGGGGCACCCCCTCAACTACCTAAAATCGTACCTTAGCAACAGAAGCCAGTACGTGTACACAAATGGAGAGAACTCTTCCACACAACAAATTACAGTCGGAGTCCCTCAAGGAAGTGTCCTGGGGCCACTCCTATTCCTCATTTACATAAATGACCTACCGAATGCATCACAACTACTCAAACCCATATTATTTGCAGATGACACAACATATGTCTTCTCTCACCCAAATCCAGTCATACTAGCCAACACTGTTAATGCCGAATTACAGAAAATATCAACATGGATGAAGACAAATAAGCTTACTCTCAATACTGACAAGACCTACTTCATTCAGTTTGGAAACAAAGCTACAAATGTTCCACTTAACATAACGCTCAATGATTCACCCATCACAAGACTCACAGAGGGAAAATTCCTAGGAATCCACCTTGACAGTAGTCTTAAATTCCAAACACACATACAACAAATTTCCAAGAAAATCTCAAAGACAGTAGGTATATTATCTAAGATACGCTATTATGTGCCACAACCAGCTCTCATTGCACTATATCATTCTCTTATCTACCCTTATCTCACCTATGGAATCTGTGCATGGGGCTCAACAACATTAAATCACCTTAGACCACTCATAACCCAGCAAAAGGCTGCAGTCAGGATGATAACAACTTCCCACTCTAGACAGCATACTCCACCTATATTCAAAACTTTAAAACTACTCACCGTAAAAAATATTCATACCTATTCATGTGCCTTCTACATACATAAAACTCTACATGCTAATATCAACCCTCCGCTCAAAATTCTCCTCAACAATTTTAACCCTTTGGGGGTCGACAGGCCTTCTCAGGAAAGTGTTCCTGGGGTCGAAATTTTTTTTAAAAAAAAAATTAATTTTTTCTTATGAAATGATAGAGAATCTTTTTCCGATCATAACGCCACCAAAATTATGAAATTTGATCGAAAACTAACGGAATTATGCTTTCGCGAAGTTAGCGGTAGCCATGACACTTATGCATCAGTGATTTTGCCCACTTTGAGCCCTATTTTCGACAAATTCCAATGTTTCAGTCTCCTAAAATTATAGCTATTACGCTAGAACTCCATTTCTTCTATCGATTGAGTACAAGAAACCGCCTATTTACCAATTTCATCTACCCAAAATAGTGGTCAGAAAATGGCAATTTTCCAATTTCACACAAATTTCAAACGATGCCAATTTCAAAATAGGGTCCAGAGTAAACAAGGCAGACATTCCTGGCACTAAAATAACATGTTCTCTGTTCATCAGTCACGTCTCCAGGCCCCTGTTCCATTACTTTTGCTTTTCATTTTGAATTTTTATTCTCACAAAAAATAGAAGATTTACTGTAATGTATACAACTGCATCGTTGTAAAAATGGTATAAATAATATCAGAGCACTTGTGCATGAATATAAGACTCGCCAGTTGATGTGTATTGGAGGCATGGTGTGATTTGTTTACTCTTGAACATCGTCAAAAATCGAACATTTTCGCTACTTTGAGCTCAATTTCAAGGTACTTGTCATTGTCATACCAATCAAAATCATCTCTATTTCTGTAATATATCTTCCATTCTATCAAATGAGACCAAGAAAACGAGAATACATCAATAAAAAACATACGAAAATCGACTGCAAAGTCGGTGTTTTAATCGAAAAAAACGGTCAGAGTTTTTTTTCTCTCATTATGCAGTGTGTACTGCAGGATTTTTTTTATACTGCGCACACTGACCACACAGACCCATTCTTTCATATGTATGCCTACCAGACGTTTTCTGCTTAAATTGAGGCCGCTAGAATTTGGGCATACTAGTACGGCACCAACCCCTGCTCGTAAAACGTACTAGTACGGCACCGACCCCCAAAGGGTTAATAGGTCCCACGACCATGACACAAGACACAGATCACTATTTGACATACCCCGAGTCCATACTAACCAATGTAAAAATTCTATGCACATAAAGGGCCCCAGAATCTGGAATTCATTACCAGTAAATATTAAGTTAACCTTATCGGAAAATCAATTCAAGACTCTTCTCAAAAATCACCTACTCACCCTATACTAAATACAGTGGTACCTCGACTTACGATATTTTTTCATTCCAGAATGCTGTTCAAGTGCCATTACCAAACGAATTTATCTCCTTAAGAAATGTTGTAAAATAGACTAGTCCTTTTAGACCCCCAAAATTACACTTACAAAAGCATTTAAAAAAATAAACTTACATAAAAGTGTGAGTTTGGGGACCATCGTAAGTCGAGGTACCACTGTACTCATACTGTAACAAACTTTCAAACCCAATGTTATTTTACTTAAGATAATCTCAGTTTTATATTGTCATCCTCCTTAACACTTGTTGCAATTTCATATCATCATATTGTTATTTAAAATAGTATAGTATCATCATTTTGTTAATTTGAAATAAAATATATAACTAGAAGAAACTCAATAAATTTTTCTAGTATTGTTATTATACTAGTATAGCATCAACATATTGTAACTTGAAATAAAATATACAACTAGATTAAACTCAACCAATTTCTCTAGTATTGTCTTTTAATAGTATGTATAATTATATTGTAATTTGAAATAATACATAACTAGAATAAACTCAATCAATTTCTCTAGCATAAAGTACTTAGTGAATAAGTCTTTAGAATAAGCTGCCCCTAATGCCATGGCATGCCAGTGGCTCTCCTTGCATTACAGTTTTATAATTGTAACTACCAATAACAATGTACACTTGTAACATGCATCGAAATAAAAATATTATTATATTATTATTATTATTATAAGAGGGGCTTCGAGACGTGACTAATGAGCAGAGAAAATGTTATTTTAGTACTAGGAATGTTTGCATTATTTATTCTGGTCCCTATTTTGAAATTGGCCTTTCTTGAATTTTGTATGAAATTGGCCAAATTACCAATTTCTGATCACTTTATTGGGTAGTTGAAATAGGTAAATGGACGGTTTCTTGTACTCAATTGATAGAACAAAAGTAGTGTTAGCGAAATAGCTATGAATACAGTTGACTGGAACAATGGAATTGGCCCAAAATAGGGCTCAAAGTGGGTAATATCGCCAAGGTAGTTAACTTCACAAGAACGTAATTCCGTAAGTTTTCCATCAAATTTCATACTTTTGGTTCCATTACCATCGGGAAAAGATTCTCTATCATTTCATAAGAAGAAATAATATATATATTTAAATTCTTTGACACTTGAGAGCATGTTTGGGGTTGTGACAGTGAAAGGGTTAAATCTCCAAAAGCTCTTGCCTCCACATATACCTATCGGATGCACAATTATTCTTGTTAGGAGGAAGCGCTAAATCAGAGGAATGTCAGGTATCAGGTTCAATCTAAGGAAGCAAAAAACAGGTTTAATTTCTTATATCGAATCACTCACTGTTATCAAGAACATCCCTTGAGGGAAAGGGGAAGTTAGATGTTTATGCCTCCACCTCAACCTTTATACCATCCTTCCAACCCTTCCTGGTGTCTTGTACAACTTCCATTAACCCAGATGTATACACCCCTTTTATCAATGTCTCATGCTTCATCCTTTCTAAATAACCAGATCTTCGTATTTCCTCAATTACAATTTTCATACCACCAGTATGGTGGTATGAAAATCAATGAGTTTGCAACAAAGGTTAGACCATCAGAGAGAAGGGTAGGTTAGGCATGCCAGGGCATTAGAGAAGACAGGAAAGTTTGTCATTTTCACCATAAATAGGACAATCACTCAAAAGATGTTTAATTGCTAAGGTAACCTGATAATTCTTATGGAATGGTGCTACACGTCTCTCCATAAGATAACCATGTGCGAATCTAGTGCGGCCAATGTGTAAGTGTGCAGGTACCGTTTCTGCACAACCAGCAGTAATGGAGTATGACCATTATCCCAACTGCAGTTTGATCCAATGACAGGGCATATACAAGATGCTCCACTGTCCTCAGTGACTTATTATGTCTTGGCAATACCATCAGAGGATTGATTATTGTACCTCTTCTAGAATTTATCATTATGTAAGACAGTTTTATTTTGAGATATTGTACAGTACAGCAGATATTCATAATTCGCACAGGCTATATTCTTGAAAACTGAACTACCAATGATTTCGTGACCTAAGGACTGAAAAGCATATGGGAAAAATAAGGTTGTTACACTGACCTCCATTTCTAAGGCCTGGGAGAAGCCAGTTCTTGAGTCTTAAATAGTTTATTTCTTCATAATATCATTGGTATAGAATATGATGAATTAGAAACATGCAATACCTTTATATCTTTATTTTGAAGAGTTTTTCATGAACCAACCAGTGCCTTTTTTTTCAGTTTAACCCTTTCGGGGTCGGTGCCATACTAGTACATTTTACGAGCAGGGGTCGGTGCCGTACTAGTACGCGCAAATTCTAGCGGCCTCAAATTAAGCAGGAAACGGCTGGTAGGCCTACATATGAAAGAATGGGTCTGTGTGGTCAGTGTGAACAGTATAAAAAAAATCTTGCAGCACACACTGCATAATGAGAAAAAAAAAACTCCGACCGTCTTTTTCGTTTAAAACAGCGACTTTGCAGTCCATTTTCGTATGGTATTTATTGATGTATTCTCGTTTTCTTGGTCTCATTTGATAGAATGGAAGATATATTACAGAAATAGAGATGATTTTGATTGGTTTGATAATGAGAAGTACCTTGAAATTGAGCTCAAAGTAGCAAAAATGTTCGATTTTAGCCAATGTTCAAGAGTAAACAAATCACACCATGTATCCAATACACATCAACTGGTGAGTCTAATATTCTTGCACAAGTGTGCTGATATTCTTTATACCATTTTTACAATGATGCAGTTGTATACATAACAGTAAATCTTCTATTTTTTATGAGAATAAAAATTCAAAATGGAAAGCAAACGTAATGTAAGAGGGGCCTGGAGACGCGACTAATGAACAGAGAAGATGTTATTTTAGTGCCAGGAATGTCTGCCTTGTTTATTCTGTACCCTATTTTGAAATTGGCATCGTTTGAAATTTGTGTGAAATTGGCCAAATTGCCATTTTCTGACCACTATTTTGGGTAGTTAAAATTGGTAAATAGGCGGTTTCTTGTACTCATTCGATAGAAGAAATGGAGTTCTAGCGAAATAGCTATGATTTTAGTGGACTGGAACATTGGAATTGGCCAAAAATAGGGCTCAAAGTGGACGAAATCGCCGATGCGTAAACATCTTCGAGACCGATAACTTTGCGAGAGCATAATTCCGTAAGTTTTCATTCAAATTTCATACTTTTGGTGTCGTTATGATCAGAAAAAGATTCTCTATCATTTCATAAGAAAAAAATATTATTTTTTTTTTTTCAAAAATTTTTCGACCCTGAGAACGTGTTTCCGAGAAGGCCTGTCGACCCCAAAGGGTTAATAGAGCTTAATAACTGAAGACAGTATATTCTTCCACAGAGTGGGAAGCTTGAACATGAAAGATCCCCAAAGCCACCAGCACTCACATCATAAAGTACTTCTGCTTTACACATTCTTGTTTGAAATATGGTAAAAAGTGACAAGAGTTTTCTCTTAGCTTCCATTATTTTCTGCTTGTTGCTACGGAATTGTGTAGATATATAGTTGATGTGGCTGATAGCGACTAAAATGGCTGACTATGGCTTTCATCTTCACACTATTATCAATCACTAACATAGTCAACAATTATATAAATGCAGCTAGAATATGTAAATGACTGTTTAACCCTTTGACTGTCGCAACCCCTAATCCTGAGTGCTCTCCTGTTGTCGCAAAATATTTGAAAAAAAAAAAAAAATTTCTTATCAAAATGTTAAGATTATTTTTCTGATTGTTTTTATCCAAAAAAATGTTTTTTTTGCGATCTGTACTTACCGAGAAATGGAGGCGTAAAGTTGGCAGAAAATGAGCCGCATATGGCAACAGCGGCGAATGCCGCTCACTCAGTAATTTTTTGTTTACTTCCATTCGTAATTTGTTTTTTTTTTCACTATAGTGGACCCCCGCCTAACTAGCACCCCGGAAATCGTACAATTATGTAAGTATAATATAAAAAAAAACTGACCATATTTTTAGTTTAAAACAGCGACTTTGCAGTCTATTTTCGTATGGTATTTATGATTATATTCTCGTTTTCTTGGTCTCCTTTGATAGAATGGAAGATATATTAGAGAAATCGAGATAATTTTGATTGGTTTCTCAATGACAAGTACCTAGAAATTGAGCGCAAAGTAGCGAAAATGTTCGATTTTTGGCGATGTTCAAGAGTAAACAAATCACGCCACACGTACAATACACATCAACTGGCGACTCTAATATTCTTGCACAAGTGTGCTGATGTCATTTATACAGTTTTTACAATGATGCAGTAGTATACATAATACGTAATAAATCTTCAATTTATTGAGAGAATAAAAAATAAAATGGAAAGCAAAAGTAATGTAAGAAGGGCCTAGAGATGTGACTAATGGACAGATAAAACGTTATTTGAGTGCCAGGAATGTCTGTCTCGTTTATTCTGGACCCTATTTTGAAATTGGCATCTTTTGAAATTTGTGTGTAATTGGACAAATTGCCAATTTCTGACCACCTTATTGGGTAGTTGAATTCGGTAAATTGGCGGTTTCTTGTACTCAATCGATAGAAGAAATGGAGTTCTAGCGAAATAGCTATAATTGTAGTAGACTGAAACATTGGAATTTGCCGAAAATTGGGCTCAAATTCGGCGAAATCGCCGATGCGTAAATAGCATCGATACCACTAACTTCGCGAGAGCATAATTCCATTAGTTTTCGATCAAATTTCATAATTTTGGTGGCGTTATGATCGGAAAAAGATTCTCTATCATTTCATAAGAAAAAATAATTTTTTTTTCCGAAAATGTTTCGACCCTGAGAGAGAGTTAAGAATCGGGGTCTCGACGACCCTGAAAGGATTAAAAAAATCCTGCACCACACAGTGCATAATTAGGGAAAAAAAACTCTGACTTTTTTTATTTAAAACAGCGACTTTGCAGTCTATTTTCGTATGGTATTTATGCTTGTATTCTCGTTTTCTTAGTCTCATTTGATAGAATGGATGAAATATTACAGAAATAGAGATAATTTTGACTGGTTTCATAATGACAAGTACCTTGAAACTGAGCGCAAAGAAGCGAAAATGTTTGATTTTTGCCTATGTTCAAGAGTGAACAAATCACGCCATGCGTCCAATACATACACATCAACTGGGTAGTCTAATATTCTTGCACAAGTGCGCTGATATTATTTATACCCTTTTTACAATGATGCAGTAGTATACATAAAAGAAAATCTTCAATTTTTTGTGAGAATAAAAGTTCAAAATGGAAAGCAAAAGTAATGCAATAGGAGCCTGGAGACGTGACTAATGAACAAATAAAATATTATTTTAGTGCCAGGAATGTCTGTCTTGTTTATTCTGGACCCTATTTTGAAATTGGCATCTTTTGAAATTTGTGTGAAATTGGCAATATTGCCAATTTCTGACTGCTTAATTGGGTAGTTGAAATCGGTAAATTGGTGGTTTCTTGTACTCAATCGATAAAACAAATGGAATTCTACAATAATAGCTATGATTTTCGTAGACTGAGACATTGGAATTGGCCGAAAATAGGGCTCAAAGTGGGCGAAATCGCTGATGTGTAAATATCTTCGATACCGCTAACTTTGTGAGAGCATAATTCCATTAATTTTTCACCAAATTTCATACTTTTGGTGGCGTTATGATCGGAAAAATATGCTCTATCATTTCATAAGAAAAAATAATTTTTTTTTTTCCAAAAATGTTTCGACCCTGAGAGAGAGTTAAGAATCGAGGTCTCGACCCTGAAAGGGTTAAGGGAGTAAATTCGTTTGGTAATGGCACTTGAGCAGGCTTCTGGAATGAGGTTTTGACGTTACTTGGGGTCCACTGTATGTACATTGTGTGAATAGAGGTGGTGGCTGCCTGCTGCTGCCGCCGACCACCACCAGCAGTATATGTACGGCTTATGGTCAGTGGCCCTTAAACCCAACAACAATAACACTACCGCCAGTTCTCTCATACATAATGACATATTTTATTCATTCTAGAGTATATATCATGTTTCTATGTTATTAATATTGTTTATTATGTCATATTAGATGAATTGTGATAGATAAATAAGCTGTAGAGCTGATATTAGTGTCAAAATGAAGCATTTTGTCCTGCCCCCCAGCAGCAGCAGCAGCAGTGCCACCCAAGCTCTGTTATTTTCTTCTCCAGCCAGAGCCCACCAACGCTTCTATGATGGCCTAATTGCAGTACTACTGCACTAACACACGTAGAACCCAGAATGACTCAAGAATATCAACAGTTAGACCATCAACTCAAAAAATTGTCGATCTAAGTGAAGAGTGCCATTCAAACCCAAAACACAGCCCGCTGCCAGACGAACACCTACACGAAGCTCTGAGCAACTATAGCTTCTACGTCTTATCTACAACAACCCCTGTACAGTGGTCCCTCGGTTTTTGCCGAAAATTCGTTCCAGAATGCTGCTCAAGTGCCATTACCGAACGAATTTACTTCCTTAAGAAATAATGTCACGTAGGTTAGTCTATTTCAGACCCCCAAAAATACACTTGCAACAGCACTTACGAAAATACACTTACATAAATGTTCGAGCTTGGAGATGCACGAAAACCGAGGGACCACTGTACTACTATGAGACCTAATACAGTGGTACCTCGACTTACGTTGTTATCACCTTACGTTATATTCGATATCCGTTACTTATAACGTAAGAAATTTGAATGCGACATCCGTTGATTGATTCGTCTTACGCCTTTCGTACCGGACCGGAGCCCAGCTGAGCGCGCACTCCAGGGAGCGTCAGTGTGCTATTGTTTACAAGCGAGAGCGACCACCCACCCACACCCACGCATTCATACCAGTATATTGTCATTATTCCACTGTTTTTAGTGCTTGCAACTGCTAAATAAGCCACCATGGGCCCCAAGAAAGCTCCTAGTGCCAAGCCTGTGGTAAAGAATGTGCAGGGAGTGAAGCATTTATGCAGGGAGTGTAGCAGGCATGCAGGGAGTGTAGCAGGCATGCAGGGAGTGTAGCAGGCATGCAGGGAGTGTAGCAGGCATGCAGGGAGTGTAGCAAGGATGCAGGGAGTGTAGCAAGGATGCAGGGAGTGTGCAAGGATGCAGGGAGTGTAGCAAGGATGCAGGGAGTGTAGCAAGGATGCAGGGAGTGTAGCAAGGATGCAGGGAGTGTAGCAGGATGCAGGGAGTGTAGCAAGGATGCAGGGAGTGTAGCAAGGATGCAGGGAGTGTGGCAAGGATGCAGGGAGTGTGGCAAGGATGCAGGGAGTGTAGCAAGGATGCAGGGAGTGTAGCAAGGATGCAGGGAGTGTAGCAAGGATGCAGGGAGTGTAGCAAGGATGCAGGGAGTGTAGCAAGGATGCAGGGAGTGTAGCAAGGATGCAGGGAGTGTGGCAAGGATGCAGGGAGTGTGGCAAGGATGCAGGGAGTGTAGCAAGGATGCAGGGAGTGTAGCAAGGATGCAGGGAGTGTAGCAAGGATGCAGGGAGTGTAGCAAGGATGCAGGGAGTGTAGCAAGGATGCAAGAGTGTAGCAAGGATGCAGGGAGTGTATCAAGGATGCAGGGAGTGTAGCAAGGATGCAGGGAGTGTAGCAAGGATGCAGGGAGTGTAGCAAGGATGCAGGGAGTGTAGCAAGGATGCAGGGAGTGTAGCAAGGTTGCAGGGAGTGTAGCAAGGATGCAGGGAGTGTAGCAAGGATGCAGGGAGTGTAGCATTCATGCAGGGAGTGTAGCATTCATGCAGGAATTGTAGCATTCATGCAGGAGTGTAGCATTCATGCAGGAGTGTAGCATTCATGCAGGGAGTGTAGCATTCATGCAGGGAGTGTAGCATTCATGCAGGAGTGTAGCATTCATGCAGGGAGTGTAGCATTCATGCAGGGAGTGTAGCATTCAAAGAAAAGGCCAGTAACCCCAGAAAAGAACTTGGTACCTGCAGTGTTAATGGAAGGATTCCCCTTCCAAACACTAGCATACTACTCCACCTTCTCCCTCCTCCCGTCCTCCACATCAACAACTCTTCAATAAATGTAAGTGACATGTTATTGTACAATATTTGCATGTGTATTTATGTATTCTTTATTAAATTGTGTATTATTTAATGTCCAAAAGTTCTAAAAAATATTTTATTTAACTACTTTTGGAAGTCTTGGACGGATTAAATTTATTTCCATTATTTCTTATGGGGAAAATTGATTCGTGTTACGTTTGTTTCGTCTTAAGAAATGCCCTCTCTGACGGATTAAAAACGTAAGTCGAGGTACCACTGTATATGAAGAAGCAACAAAAAGAACAGCAAGAAATCACAAAGAACTCGACTAACTCTGACTCTCCCTCACCCTACTCAACCACCACCCAAGACGACGGGACAGCAACAACACAAATCATGACTGAATCTCCCTCAAACCACACTGCCTTCATAGGATTTGATCTATCCGAAACGATCTCAGGTATGACAAACGAGAACAGCAAGAAATCACAAAGAACTCGACTATTTCCCTTGACTACCCAGAAGGACGCCGGTGCATCATCCACCTCCTCCACCACCACCCCAGGCAAACATGTCAACAAACACAATGGCTGACTCTGACTCTCCCTCACCCTACTCAACCACCACCCAAGACGACGGGACAGCAACAACACCAATCATGACTGAATCTCCCTCAAACCACACTGCCTTCATAGGATTTGATCCATCCGAAACTATCTCAGGTATGACAAATGATCCTGTCACTCTTAAGTCATACATCACCACCTAACTGAG